>SZYD01000849.1:0-80618 GCA_009363875.1 Mikania micrantha | reverse complement strand
CCGAAGTCACTGTAAAAAGATGAGGTACTTGAGCTTCACTGGTCTTCACGTTCCCAGGTGAACACTGCACCACGTTTGCCCTCCCATCGTACTTTTTCCATCGGGATACGGCTACTTTTGAGCTTTTTGATTCCGTGATCCATGATTTTGACTGGACGTTATACAAGTTGCGTGTTGTTTTGAATTTGAATGTCTTCTAGTGGAATCTAAACATCATGATCAGTCAAGCATTTCTTAAGATTTGAAACATGAAACGTATCGTGAATGTTGCTTAGCTCTACTAGAAGTTTAAGTTTGTAGGATACGAGACCAATCCTTTCCAGGATCTCAAAAGGTCCAACGTACCAAGGTGCACGTTTCCCTTTCTTCTTGTATCGGACAATGCCCTTCTAGGGAGAAACCTTGAGTAAGACTCGGTCACCGACTTGAAACTCAAGCGGTTTTCAACGTCGATCAACATCACTTTTTTGCCATTCCCTTGCGGCCTCATGCCTTGATTGAATGATTGTGATCTTATCGGTTGTTTCATGAATAAATTCAGGTCCTACGACTTGTGAGTCATCAACCTCGGTCCAGCAGACCAGTAATCGACACTTCCTACCATATAAAGCTTCAAATGGTGCACATTGAATGCTCGTATGATAACTATTGTTATAAGAAAACTCGATGAGTGGAAGATGAGTATCCCAACTTCCTCCAAAATTGATCACACAAGAATGAAGCATGTCCTTCAGTGTTTGGATAGTCCTTTCTCTTTGACCATCTGTTTGCAGATGATACGCCGTGCTAAGATTAACAGGGGTTCCCAAAGCCTTTTGCAATGATTTCCAAAAGCGAGATGTGAAACGACTATCACGATCAGAAATGATTGGCGTTGGTGTATGGTGACGCGCGATGATCTCGTTGATGTACAAAGTGGACGTAATCCTCTCGGATTGGGAGAAAATGAGCAGATTTGGTTAGTCGATCGACGATCACCCAAGTCGAATCGTAACCTCGTGAAGTTCTCGGCAACTTGGTTATGAAATCCATGGAAATTTGTTCCCATTTCCATTGAGGGATTTCAGGTCGCTGCATAAGTCCCGAGGGCTTCTAATGTTCTGCCTTGACCTTTGAACGCGTTAAACACTTCCCTACGTACAATGTTATGTCCTTCTTCATTCCGGGCCACCAGTAAGATGTTCTCAAATCCTGATACATGTTGTCAGCTTCCAGATGAACTGAATATCGCAACTTATGAACCTCATCACAGATGAGGATGCGCATTTCATCTGAATTTGGAATCCACATGTGGCCGTTGAAGTATAGAACTCCATCAGATCAAGATTCTAGTTTACCCTCAACTCTGCAATCTAATTCTTCTTTCAGCTGATTTTTGATCACCACCCATTTTTGTGCAATCCGAATCAGGTCCTTCAGGTTTGGTTGAGTGTTGATTTCCATGGCTCTAACACGTATCGGCTTGACTGGTTCCTTACGATTAAGAGCATCTGCCAGCATATTGGTTGTAACACCCCGACCGATAGCGGAAACGTCGGGATGCCACGAGGGATGTGTAGATTGTTCAAAAGCTCGTGGGCATCTAAATCCAATCATCATATATAAATCAATCAACCAAAATAATTACACAAAAATCATGTTCATCATGAAATAGTTACAACAAATAGAAAAGAGATTTAGCTATCTAACTAAATTCTAGTCGCCAGATATTTAGTTATTTAGCTAAGTCCAAGACCCTATATGATGATTTCCAAAATAGAAGAGATCATCCTCTTCATCCTACTTGTCTCCATCACCTGAAACATGTAAGAAATCAAGTGTCAACTACAAAGTAGTTGGTGAGTAATCATAAGTTTTTATACTTAAAAGGTTTTTATAAAAATGGATTTAAGAGTTTAAGATTAAAAATGGTTTTATAAAAGGTTTAGATAAATGAGTATAAAGGCTTATGATTTCCTGAGAAAATCCACAATAATACTTGTATGAGATAATCCAACCAATCCCCAAACTTAACACCAAGCACATACACAAACACATAATCACATAACCATCAGTCATATCAATCACAAATAATCTTAGTCAGAAAGAGATAATCAACCCACATAACCAATCAATCAATCTCAATATCAACATTCTCAAATAATATCTGTGACTATACATGGACATTATGTAATTAACATAAGTTAAAAACTAGATCCATGGAGTGGTAGCTAACCACGTGGCTATACATGAAGTCAAAACAATTAACCGGAGTTAAAGGCGATGATTCACGGATGTGGAAACCATCCACGTGACAATACATGAAGTCAAAACAAATAACCGAAGTTAAAAGTAACGATTCACGGATGTGGAAACCATCCACGTGACAGTACATTAAGTCAAAACAAATAACCGAAGTTAAAAGTAATGATTCACGGAGTATGTGACAATACATGTAATCTTTGTTATTGAGCGGAGTCAATAACAATGTTTACACGGATGTATATTAATTAGTAATAATCCATAATATAAATATCATAATGATAAACAAGTATTGACCTTGTGTTATCAAAATAATCTTTAATTTGGTATACATGCTTCACCTCCGAGTTTTAAAACAAAACAGTTTAAAGAAAGGGAGGTTATGAGAACTCACATGAAGTCCTTACGATCTGTGTTCTCGTATTATGCGCGCTCGCGTATGTAAACTCAAAGCAACTCAAAGATCTAAAATTATGGTATGTTTCGTATTCATAAGTATATGCGTTTACTTTCGATTTAAGTGTTTATTTTTGAACTAGCATTTCATTAACTTATTCCTTTTTATTCAAAGTTGAGTTATTACCCTTAAGATACATTATTTCTTATCTTATAGGATAATTCGACTTGTTAGTGTTGATCCTCTCATAACCCATGATTTTCCAATTAATGTATCTAGATCTTATAAATTGTAAAGATATCATTCTTACATACCTATATAGATACATTTATAGCGCATGCATGCGTGTGTGTTAAACCAATCTATCCATCTTAAATTATTACATGTCTTTGTGTTTAAAATTCCAATTTATATCATCCCCGTGACTTATTATTAATCAAATGGAAACTTTAAATTCCCATAATCAAGATCATAACATTTACTATATATTTAAGACAATGACACTTAAATTAGTTATTCAATGCATTCCATAATTTAACTCTCAAAGTCTATGTCCCAGTGTTTATTAAGAAAATAATGATTTAACGTATTAATGCATGCATGCTACGTACATGTATAAATATACATATATATATATACATGTTCATAATTCCTTCGTTAGAAAGGTGTATATTGAGGGCCCCAATACCAACGATCCTTCTGGGCTTTGTTACCCAAGGTTCGCCGCCCCTAGCCCAAAACAGCTCCTGGTTCGGTTGCAGCGAAGGGTTTGGCCAGATGGATCAAAGGTTCGGCTCCCATGTGACCAAGGTTTGTTGGAAGCCAAAGGGTTCGGTGGTGTCTAAGGTTCGTCCGGCTCAGAAGGGTTCGGCTGCCATGCGAAGTAGGGTTCGCCGGGGTAGGGTTTGCCATGCATGGTTCGGCCTTAGAGGGTTCGTCGTCAAGGAAGGTTCGCCACCTCATGCAGGGTTCGGCCCCTGTGCAGCTCTTGAAGGTTCGCTGACCTGTATGAGGTTCGGCTAGTCGCGAACCTTGGCTTCCATGGCTGTTCGACATCACCGCTTTCAAATTTCCAGCTGTTGTAGCTCAAACGTGGTTTCCTTAGGTTCATACTCACCCGATTTAGTGATTTACAAGTTCTTAGTTCAATTATAACATTAATAAACTAAGGGTTTGTTGTCTATCCTCAAAATCGAAATTAAAACCTCAGATTTACCTCGATTAAGCTGATGAACGTTGAATTTCTTTTTACTTTCTTGTTCTCCTCGATCACACGAACGCGTGGACGCCAAGATCTCGAAAATCCGTTGAGAACCGAGCGAGTTATCGAAGAGAGAAGTTAGAGAGAAGGTAGAGAGAGTTGTGGCGTGTGTGTTTTTAGAGAGAGAGATAGGTGGGAGAAATGAGGGAAAAAGAAGGAGACTTCTTTCTTTTATCGCGTGTAGTACCCCCGTGTTCGGTCTCGTTTTTATCGCGATTACCCAAAAATAATTTCCCGGTTATTCTCGTAAATAATAATATTTAGAATATAACTCGTTTAAATAAATATATTTCATTTTTATACAAATGGTTTTAAAAGGAAACGGTGTCAACATAATTATTTAAATTATCCGATTATTCGAAAATTAGTTTAAGTTGTGATTCCTAATAAACGTTTTAAGTTACTTTTATTAAATTAATATCGTTTGATATCATTTATTATCTCGTCGAGACACGTTACTCGCGTACGTATTCGTAAAGATCGTCACCTTTTCGAATCCGACGCTCGTACCGTATTTCGATTCGATTAAATTTTAAGGAATATCATTTCGGAATATTATTCTTAATAATTATATTCGTGTGAACCGTCACCCATGCGGATACATCATTAAGTTAATATTCCTAAATAAATGTTTGTGTTAAATAATGTCTGTAACCTCACCATCGCGTAACTAATTCCAGTTACATTTCCATTATTTTATTAACTTCATTATTATCTTCCCAAACCAAAACCCACTAAACCCTAGTCACTGACACATCCATGATAGACCAAAATATGCATATGTATAGGGCATATGTAAGGGTCAGTCGCAACTGCCCTAGCCACCGTCCCACCGCTATTTCTATAAACCATGTCCATGTGTCCTTGACTATGTTTAGTAACCAAACAACAACCAATTTAAATCCCCTTTCCATTTCCAAACCAAATCCATAATCATTAACAATATAACTGCGATAAACTCTCTGGTTCTGTTTAGTTGAGTTACAACTAAACTTCCCATGGTTTACGCGTATAATATGTTCTAAACATGTATACCAGTAATAGTGATAATCATTAATAATATCAGCAAATAATCCATTATCATTAATAATAATAAATCTCAGATCGTAACAGTACAATCGTACGGATGTACGGACGACCGGAAGTACAGTGATGTTACAGTCTCCCCTAGTTAAGGGAATTTCGTCCCGAAATTCAACTTGGAGTGACCGTAGTAAATAAGTGTGGATACTTAAGCTTCATCTGATCTTCCCGCTCCCAGGTGAATTCTGGACCCCGCTTCGATTCCTAACGTACTTTGACAATTGGAATTCTACTGCGTTTGAGCTTTTTAACCTCACGATCCATTATCTCGATTGGTTTTTCAACAAAATGCATGGTATCATCGACGCGAATGTCATCAAGTGGTACCTGAAGATCCTGATCAGCTAAGCACTTTCTTAGATTGGACACGTGAAACGTTGGGTGCACGTTACTAAGTTCAGTTGGGAGTTCCAACTTGTAAGCAACCTTCCCGATCCGTTCAAGGATCTTAAAAGGGCCTACATAACGTGAAGCAAGTTTACCTTTCTTCTCGAATCGGACAACGCCTTTCCAAGGCGACACCTTAAGTAATACCATATCCCCAACTACAAACTCTAAAGGTTTCCTTCGTTTATCCGCGTAGCTTTTCTGTCGACTGCGAGCAGCTGACAGATTGTCGCGGATCTGGCGGATCTTGTCAGTCGTTTCCTGAATAATATCGGGACCAGTAATCTGCGAATCGCCGACTTCGGCCCAACAAATAGGTGACCGACATTTCCTGCCATAAAGAGCTTCAAACGGTGCCATACCAATGCTCGCGTGATAACTGTTGTTATACGAGAATTCAACCAATGGTAAATGGCTATCCCAATTGCCACCGAAATCGATGACACAAGCTCTCAACATGTCTTCCAATGTCTGAATCGTTCGCTCTGTCTGACCATCCGTTTGAGGATGATAAGCAGTGCTAAGATCCAATCTTGTTCCAAAGGCTTCATGAAGTGATTCCCAAAATCGTGCCGTGAAGCGAGCATCACGATCCGATATTATGCTTAAGGGAATTCCATGTCGGCTTACGATCTCATCAATGTAGATACGAGCTAACTTCCGTACAGGGTACGTTTCGCGTATCGGTAAGAAATGAGCCGACTTGGTCAATCTGTCAACTATCACCCGGATACTATCTTTACCGTTTGCGGTTCGTGGGAGTTTAGTAATGAAATCCATGGAGATATTCTCCCACTTCCGTATGGGTATTTCTGGTTGTAATAACAATCCCGAAGGTCGCTGATGTTCTGCCTTGACTTTTGCACAGTTAAGGCACTTAGACACATATTCAGCAATGTCCTTCTTCATTCCAGGCCACCAGTACAAGCCCCTAAGGTCTTGATACATCTTGTCAGAACCTGGATGGATTGAGTAACAAGACTTATGAGCTTCATCCATAATCACCATCCTAAGATCACCCCCGTTCGGTATCCACAAACGATTCAAATAATACATTAATCCATCATCTTTAGTTTCCAATAAAATTTCAGCCCCGCAAGACATCTCATTTTTCAAGTCATCTTGAGCTAATGAGTGTTGTTGGGCCGTGAGAACATCATTACGGAGACTAGAGTGCACTCGGACACTATGGATCTGAACTTGACTCTTGTGACTAAACGCATCTGCTACTACATTCGCTTTACCAGGGTGGTAGCGAATTTCACAGTCATAATCGTTCAACAGTTCAACCCATCTCCGTTGTCTCATATTAAGCTCCTTTTGATTGAGAATATGTTGCAAACTTTTATGATCAGTAAACACTACACACTAGAGTGCACTCGTGTGTAGTGTAGTTCTTCTCGTGAATCTTCAGTTGTCTTGATGCATAGGCTACAACCTTTCCCCGTTGCATGAGAACACAACCGAGACCTAAGTTGGATGCATCACAATAAACCACAAAATCATCGTTTCCATCAGGCAGTGTTAAGACAGGAGCATCACAAAGTTTCTACTTCAAAGTCTGAAACGCCTCTTCTTGCTTTGGTCCCCACTCATATGGTTTATTCTTTTGAGTCAAAGAAGTAAGCGGGACAGCAATCCTGGAGAAATTCGAGATGAATCGCCGATAGTAACCGGCGAGTCCAAGAAACGATCGAATCTCCGTCGGTGTCTTCGGTGTACTCCAATTCTTCACCGCATCAATCTTTGCTGGATCCACGTGAACACCATATTCGTTGACTATGTGCCCCAAGAATTGAACTTCCTTAAGCCAAAATTCACATTTAGAGAATTTGGCATACAGTCGCTCTTCTCTTAGGATCTCCAAAACCAACTTAAGGTGTTTCTCGTGTCCTTCTTTGGTCTTTGAGTAAATCAAAATATCATCAATGAATACAATCACAAATTTATCCAAGTATGGCCTGCAAACACGGTTCATGAGATCCATGAAAACCGCAGGTGCATTGGTAAGGCCGAAGGGCATTACCAAAAACTCATAATGACCATATCTCGTTCTAAAAGCAGACTTGGGAATATCATCATCATGTACGCGAAGCTGATGATACCCAGACCTAAGATCGATCTTTGAAAACCATGCCGAGCCTTGAAGCTGATCGAAGAGATCATCGATACGTGGCAATGGATATCGATTCTTGATTGTCAGTTTGTTCAACTCGCGATAGTCGATGCACATTCGGAATGACCCGTCCTTTTTCTTCACAAACAGAACTGGTGCACCCCATGGCGAATGGCTCGGGCGAATGAATCCTTTATCAGTAAGCTCTTGCAACTGGCTCGCCAATTCTTGCAACTCTGAAGGTGCAAGTCTGTAGGGAGCTTTGGCGACAGGGTTCGCACCAGGTACTAAGTCAATTCGAAACTCTACTTGACGTTCTGGTGGAAGTCCCGGCAAATCATCTGGAAATACTTCTGGAAAATCTCTGATCACAGGAACATCTTCAACTCTCTTTCCCTTATCCTTTTTCTCCACAATATGAGCTAAAAATGCTATGCATTTCTTCCTAAGGTACTTGTGTGCTTATGTGCATGACATAAGCTTAAGACCTTTGCTAGAAGTTTCTCCAAAAACTCTTAAAGTTTCACCCGCAGGTAATGGAATACGAATATATTTTTCATGGCAAACTATCTCCGCTTTATGGGTGGCTAACCAATCCATGCCTATGATAACATCAAAGCTACCAAGATGCATAGGTATAAGATCAATCGGGAAAACGTGATCATGTAAGTTCACAGTACATCCGATAATAATAGTGTCAATATCAATAGTGTTTCCGTCAGCCACCTCCACGTTAAACGGTTTATCTAAATATGTACGTGTTCTACCAAGCAAGCATTCAAAATCATATGAAAGGAAACTCCTATCGGCACCAGAATCAAATAAGACAGATGCATAAGAGTTGTTTATCAGAAATGTACCGTTGACCACGTCCTGGTTCGCTTGAGCAGCTGGGGTATTCAGTTGAAACGCCCGGCCTCTTGCCACCCTCTGATTATTTCCAGTCAACTTTGGGCATTGATTTCTGAAGTGACCCACTTCACCACACTCATAACAGGCTCTTGCCTGTGCTTGAGGTACCTGGCAGATGGGTACAGCTGCAATTGGTTGTGCATGTGGAGCAGGCAGTGCAAGTGGTGCATGTTGCATCCTTTGAGCTTGCGGTGCGCTCCTACAAACATTAGCAAAATGGCCATACTTGCCGCAGTTGTTGCAGACGCGACAAGGCAAATTTGGCATGTGATGATATCTGCAAGTATTACACTGGGGAGTATTCCCAGTGTAATTTCTGGCAGTGGTGTTGTTGTTAGATGATTGCTGCGCAGACTTTGCAGCAGGAGCAGTGACCATGAAGTTTCTGGTCTTCCTCTTTTTGTTGCTGTTTTTGGATGAGCTGCCTTGTTCAGTCTTGACTTCAGTTGAAGCCTCTTTTGCAGCTGCTTTGGTGTCGGTCTTCTTGAATCCTTTTCGAGTGAGTGTTCCAGCCTTCACATGGTTGTCGGTGAGTGTAGCAGATAAACGGATAGCAGCTTCCAGTGTTTTTGGATTGCTCCCATAGACGGTATCCTGAATCTGCATCGGCAGCCCGCCGATATATTTCTCGATCACTCTCTCCAAGGGTGTCACAAGATGAGGCACCAGCAGGCTATACTCATGGAACTGAGTATTGTAGATAACATTCTCTCCACTGTCCTGCTTGAGTTCCCAGAACTCAGTCTCAAGCTTCCTCATCTCGCTTCTAGGACAGAATTCAGTGGTCATCAGGTCCTTGACCTCTTTCCATGATAGCGCTAGAGCGGCATCAACTCCCCTAGTTCGTTTTTCGCCATTCCACCAGGTCAGTGCTCTCTTTTGGAAAACACTGGTGGCATAGCGCACCTTCAAGTTCTCAGGACAATCGCTGTTGATGAAGGTATTCTCCATGCTCTCAAACCACTGCAGTAGACCAGTGGCTGATTCAGTACCCGTGAACTTCAGAGGATTGCAGGAGTTGAAATGCTTGAATGTGCAAGTTGGCGGATTTGCACCTCCTCTGTTTTGATTGATGTTCTGATTGGCCTGAGTCAACTGGTTCACCAATCCAGAGATAAGTGTTGCTAACTCTTGTATGCCGGAGTCAGCATTACTGTTGTTAGCATCCCCATTGTTCGAGTCATCTTCGTTGTGACGGCGCGGCGGCATGTTTCTGAGGAATTAGAAACATGTTACTACCGTTTACAACGTAATTCATACAAACAATGGTCAAATGAGTTCATTTAGACAGTTAAGATTACATATAGGAACTATATTTCTCTCCTATCTGTCATTACACTCATAAAAATTTATCAATTTCCTAAAATTATACTAAGTGTCCTAGTTGGTCATAACTAATACTAGTTAACTATTCCTAAGTTTTATACATTCTTCACCCTATACCAACACTGACAACCTCTCGATGCAATGCAACAAGCTTATATATAGGGCATATGCAGAGGTAGATCGCAATCTCCCCTACACCGTCCCACCACCGTTCCATTGCTCCACGATTATGCCCTTGTTAGCATTTAGGGCGTATCATGTATCTTACCATAATCTCACTTCACAAACCTTATCCTAGGTAGGATAATTTTAAATGAAGTGATCTCTAGTTTCCTTGGACAATTAGGTTCGCCTAATGTCTAAGTTCACCTGACATGTAGGTTTGCCTATTTCTAAGTTCACCTAATGTCTAAGTTCACCTGACATTAAAGTTGCCCCTAATGTCTAAGTTCACTAAATTCCATACCAATTCCAATGTCCATAATCATCAATAAGGGTTCATATCATCACTGAGTGCTCTTATTGTCACTAAGTGTTCATATCCTCCCTATAATTTATTCTCATCGAGTGTCCATACCATCACTAAGTGTTAGTATCATCACTATGCGTTTATATTATCACCAAGTGTCTATATCATCACTTATCGTTCATATCGTTCGTTGATCCTATTCACCCTACGTGTCCAATCTGTGTGTTACATAAGTGAATTTATAAGTGTTTATCAAGTATGATCATCCATGAGTCAATCCAAACCAACCTTAACCAACATACCATCAACATCCATCAACCATAACCTTAAAGCAATCCCTAATAATATCCTAAGTTCCTAACACTGACAGACCCCCAATATACTACAAATGGTATATGTATAGGGCATATGTAAGGGTCAGTCGCAACTGCCCTAGCCACCGTCCCACCACCTTTGTAGTATACCACGAGTGTGTCCTTGTCCGGAGTTTATAAATCATACAAATAATTCTCTAAAGCAGATAATTCCTAAGCAGTTAATTTCCTAAACATATAATTTTCCAAACGGGTAGTTCCCACATTCTTCAATACTGACATCCACCTAATGCACCGTAAATGGTGTATATATAGGGCATATGTAAGGGTCAGTCGCAACTTCCCTAGCCAACGTCCCACCACCTTTACGATACACCACGTGCATGTCCTTATCAAATCATTAGGGCACACGTAAGCAAAAAATTAATAAGCAGTATATGCATACCAGATGTATAACAGAAGTTCAGGTAACATGTAATAAACACATAAGCATGAAATCCTGAATATACTAACTAATGTATGAAATAGTTCATACTACGGTATCCTATGGTTATAGACTAGGTCAACCATTTCTAGTAACCTAATTCCCTATAACCCAGGCTCTGATACCAATCTGTAACACCCCGACCGATGGCGGAAACGTCAGGATGCCACGAGGGATGTGTAGATTGTTCAAAAGCTCGTGGGCATCTAAATCCAATCATCATATATAAATCAATCAACAAAAATAATTACACAAAAATCATGTTCATCATGAAATAGTTACAACAAATACAAAAGAGATTTAGCTATCTAACTAAATTCTAGTCGCCAGATATTTAGTTATTTAGCTAAGTCCAAGACCCTATATGATGATGTCCAAAATAGAAGAGATCACCCTCTTCATCCTACTTGTCTCCATCACCTGAAACATGTAAGAAATCAAGTGTCAACTACAAAGTAGTTGGTGAGTAATCATACGTTTTTATACTTAAAAGGTTTTTATAAAAATGGATTTAAGAGTTTAAGTTTAAAAATGGTTTTATAAAAGGTTTAGATAAAATGAGTATAAAGGCTTATGATTTCCTGAGAAAATCCACAATAATACCTGTATGAGATAATCCAACCAATCCCCAAACTTAACAACCAAGCACATACACAAACACATAATCACATAACCAATCAGTCATAATAAATCATAGATAATCTTAGTCAGAAAGAGATAATCAACCCACATAACCAATCAATCAATCTCAATATCAACATTCTCAAATAATATCTGTGACTATACATGGACATTATGTAATTAACATAAGTTAAAAACAAGATCCATGGAGTGGTAGCTAACCACGTGGCTATACATGAAGTCAAAGCAATTAACCGGAGTTAAAGGCGATGACTCACGGATGTGGAAACCATCCACGTGACAATACATGAAGTCAAAACAAATAACCGAAGTTAAAAGTAATGATTCACGGATGTGGAAACCATCCACGTGACAGTACATGAAGTCAAAACAAATAACCGAAGTTAAAAGTAATGATTCACGGAGTATGTGACAATACATGTAATCTTTGTTATTGACCGGAGTCAATAACAATGTTTACACGGATGTATATTAATTAGTAATAATCCATAATATAAATATCATAATGATAAACAGGTATTGACCTTGTGTTATCAAAATAATCTTTAATTTGGTATACATGCTTCACCTCCGAGTTTTAAAACAAAACAGTTTAAAGAAAGGGAGGTTATGAGAACTCACCTGAAGTCCTTACGATCTGTGTTCTCGTATTATGCGCGCTCGCGTATGTAAACTCAAAGCAACTCAAAGATCTGAAATTATGGTATGTTTCGTATTCATAAGTATATGCGTTTACTTTCGATTTAAGTGTTTATTTTTGAACCAGCATTTCATTAACTTATTCCTTTTTATTCAAAGTTGAGTTATTACCCTTAAGATACATTATTTCTTATCTTATAGGATAATTCGACTTGTTAGTGTTGATCCTCTCATAACCCATGATTTTCCAATTAATGTATCTAGATCTTATAAATTGTAAAGATATCATTGTTACATACCTATATAGATACATTTATAGCGCATGCATGCGTGTGTGTTAAACCAATCTATCCATCTTAAATTATTACATGTCTTTGTGTTTAAAATTCCAATTTATATCATCCCCGTGACTTATTATTAATCAAATGGCAACTTTAAATTCCCATAATCAAGATCATAACAATTACTATATATTTAAGACAATACACTTAAATTAGTTATTCAATGCATTCCATAATTTAACTCTCAAAGTTTATGTCCCAATGTTTATTAAGAAAATAATGATTTAACGTATTAATGCATGCATGCTACGTCCATGTATAAATATGCATAAATATATATATATACATGTTCATAATTCCTTCGTTAGAAAGGTGTATATTGAGGGCCCCAATATCAACGAACCTTCTGGGCTTTGTTACCTAAGGTTCGCTGCCCCTAGCCCAAAACAGCTCCTGGTTCGGTTGCAGGGAAGGGTTCGGCCAGATGGATCAAAGGCTCCCATGTGACCAAGGTTCGTTGGAAGCCAAAGGGTTCGGTGGTGTCTAAGGTTCGTCCGGCTCAGAAGGGTTCGGCTGCCATGCGAAGTAGGGTTCGCCGGGGTAGGGTTCGCCATGCATGGTTCGGCCTTAGAGGGTTCGTCGTCAAGGAAGGTTCACCACCTCATGCAGGGTTCGGCCCCTGTGCAGCTCTTGAAGGTTCGCTGACCTGTATGAGGTTCGGCTAGTCGCGAACCTTGGCTACCATGGCTGTTCGACATCACCACTTTCAAATTTCCGGCTGCTGTAGCTCAAACGTGGTTTCCTTAGGTTCATACTCACCCGATTTAGTGATTTACAAGTTCTTAGATCAATTATAACATTAATAAACTAAGGGTTTGTTGTCTATCCTCAAAACCGAAATTAAAACCTCAGATTTACCTTGATTAAGCTGATGAACGTTGAATTTCTTTGTACTTTCTTGTTCTCCTCGATCACACGAACGCGTGGACGCCAAGATCTCGAAAATCCGTTGAGAACCGAGCGAGTTATCGAAGAGAGAAGTTAGAGAGAAGGTAGAGAGAGTTGTGGTGTGTGTGTGTATTTTTAGAGAGAGAGATAGGTGGGAGAAATGAGGGAAAAAGAAGGAGACTTCTTTCTTTTATCGCGTGTAGTACCCCCGTGTTCGGTCTCGTTTTTATCGCGATTAGCGAAAAATAATTTCCCTGTTATTCTCGTAAATAATAATATTTAGAATATAACTCGTATAAATAAATATATTTCATTTTTATAAAAATGGTTTTAAAAGGAAACGGTGTCAACATAATTATTTAAATTATCCGATTATTCGAAAATTACTTTAAGTTGTGATTCCTAATAAACGTTTTAAGTTACTTTTATTAAATTAATATCGTTTGAGATCATTTATTATCTAGTCGAGACACGTTACTCGCGTACGTATTCGTAAAGATCGTCACCTTTTCGAATCTGACGCTCGTACCGTATTTCGATTCGATTAAATTTTAAGGAATATCATTTCAGAATATTATTCTTAATAATTATATTCGTGTGAATCGTCACCCACGCGAATACATCATTAAGTTAATATTCCTAAATAAATGTTCGTGTTAAATAATGTCTGTAACCTCACCATAGCGTAACTAATTCCAGTTACACTTCCATTATTTTATTAACTTTATTATTATCTTCCCAAACCAAAACCCACTAAACCCTAGTCACTTACACATCCATGATAGGCTGAAATATGCATATGTATAGGGCATATGTAAGGGTCAGTCGCAACTGCCCTAGCCACCGTCCCACCGCTATTTCGATAAACCATGTCCATGTGTCCTTGACTATGTTTAGTAACCAAACAACAACCAATTTAAATCCCCTTTCCATTTCCAAACCAAATCCATAATCATTAACAATATAACTGCGATAAACTCTCTGGTTCTGTTTAGTTGAGTTATAACTAAACTTCCCATGGTTTACGCGTATAATATGTTCTAAACATGTATACCAGTAATGGTGATAATCATTAATAATATCAGCAAATAATCCATTATCATTAATAATTATAAATCTCAGATCGTAACAGTACAATCGTACGGATGTACGGACGACCGGAAGTACAGTGATGTTACATTGGCTTTACTCGGATGGTGTATGTGACACCCCATAAAATCCAGGTAAGCATCTTATTATAATAAATGTTTATTTAATTGATATTTGTACACGTGGCACTAGAATTAGTTTAATTTAGTGTGACACATGGCATTATAGTACGAACACTGACACACAACAGGATAATTCGAGGGATTATCGAAAAACCACACACACGTGTCAAAAAGTCATGAACGTTGGTGAACGTCACAACAATTAGTCACAAAAACACTTCGCGGGTCAATTATGGATAATAGTTGATAACTAGAGTTCAAACGACGCGTTACAGTCGTGAAACGAGCAGAAAGGAGCCCAAAACATGAAAATAGGCTTAATGGGTCTGTCAGGTGGGCCAGGCGGTACGCCTGACCCCAACATTCGATCCTAGGCGCTACGCACGAGAAGGAAAAGGGGCGCCGGATGAGGGACATCCGCGCGCTACGCCTACTGCCGGCACCCCACGTCAGGCGGTACGCCTGAGAGTCCAAAATCGCTGAAATCTTTAAAGGACCAACCAGAGACTTGATGCAACCTTACCAATCATTACCCTCGAAACTATTAGCTAAACTCCGGCTCAACACACTTCCCTTTCATCATTGCAGCCCCTAGGTGCCATTGTTGAGCAAGTTGAAGCTCAAGGTTGAAGAAGAGAAGATAGGAACTCACAAGGAACTTGAAGATGAGGACTTGGAGAGCTTGAACACCATCTTCACCGTCATATCTCTAAGAAAGCTTGCTGTTCAGAGAGTTCTAGAGCTGCTACAACAACATCCAAGAGTTACAAGGACTTGAGAGGTAGTTCTAATGTCCACTTCACACAAACAATACCCACAAACACACATGCTAGTGCATGACCTTCACATGCACGAATTTCTTGACTTTTGAATCTGGATTTATTGTTCAATCTACTGTTATTGATGATCTATAATGCTATTTTGAAGATTTATGAAAATCCGTGGTGATGAGTATAAGTAAAATGCATGATTTGGTCATGAATGAATGAAATAGTGCCATGCATGTCTGATCCATGACTTGTTGAATGATTTTGGATATTCAAATGTATTTATTGATGATATTAGAAGTGTGTTACATGATTTTTATGGTTAAAATGGTTAAAAATGAATCTTTGATGGAACTTACTATTATTAGTAACTTTTAAGTTACAAGATGATGAAATGGATGAGATTATGAACATGCATGTGTATGGATTTGATATTAGATTGATTATGTGATGATAAAATGCTAAGGGAAGTGGTTTGGGACTTGATTGATGTCATATTTGGCTTAGTTACTAAATATAGTAACTTTTGTGACCCGATTATTGGTAGATGATGATTTTGACTAGATAAGCATGTTTAGATGATGTTAAATGATATTATATGATACTATTTGATATGAAAATGGAATAGGAATTCTTAGGATGACGATTTGAATGAAAATTGTCATAGTTACTATTTTTAGTAACTTTATTTTGTGAAATATCGATTTATGAATGCTATGTATGTTACATGCTTGCTAAATGATTTAAAATGACTCGATATGATTATTGCACGCTAAGTTAGATGGTTCCGATAATATTCATGCTAGATATGGAAACTTTCCTTTTTAGGAAACTTTTATATGCGAAGACGACTTATATGTTTATTCGACACTCATGACAATGTGCTATGTGTTAATGATGGGTTGTAAAACACATCTAGTTTTTAAGTGATTTTGAGTCAATTTTAGTTTGTAATTACATCGTTTATGGTTATTTGTAGTTTCTTTTTACATTTTGTGGCTTTTACAGGTTTGTCGAGTGAAATGATCGGAAATCGAGGATGAAACATGAAAGAATCGAGCCCCGGTTGAAATCGAGAGAAAACGACAAAGTTTCATCATTCTGCTTCTGTCGCGGTACGCTAAGAAGAGAAAACAACCCTCAGTGGTACGTGGAGGATTTCGGGAGATGCCCGCTTGTTTTGTCCATCGCGGTACGCTGAGGTGGATTTAATTGAGCACGGCGGTACGCGATAAGTTTGATTTTTGAAAAAAGCCAACTAGAATTCGAGAGTTATAAGGAGAAGCTTCCCAACCATTTGAAGAAGCATTCTCTACCACTTTTGAAGTAGAGGAGCATCTCTGGAGCTTTTTGGAACCATTTTGAGGCTAGTGTTCATGTGAAGACAACTTGGTTATTTCTTATTTCTTAATTTTTCTTCATTTCTAGTAGTTTATTACATTTCTTTCTATTATTTCTGATTATTCTTGACTGAGAATGATGTGTATTGGCTAGTTCTTTGATTCTACTTAGGTTAGGATGAATGTTTGCATGATTATTGATTACTATTGACTATGGTTTTGATTATTGATGGAAAACACTTTTGTAACAGATCTTATTATGTCATTTTGATGAGTTTTGCATATTTAATCTTGATTATGTCAGTTTATATCATGTTCCATACGTGTTTATTCAATGTCTTTTGGTGTTAGACGCGTATTAGGTCATTGACTTGGTGTTATGACTAGTTTGTGGCTTGTTTGATATCACTAGCCATAGGAAAAGATGTGATTGATGTTCTTAGGGTTTTATGTGTGTCTAAGTTTAGAAATCCAGAAGGTGATAGACTTGTCGGGTGATCTTTAGCATTAGGGTTTTCTTAGTAATTACCCGGAAGGGATGGTTCTTTGAAAGTCTTGGTGTTATTGTCATTTTGTGTCAAATTAGGCATTTTGAGATTACTCCTTGCATCTTTGGTGTATTGGAACAAGAATATCAGGAATGTGACTTATTCATTTGAGTACAAAAGTGTTGTTGGAAAAATCCGGGAGGTGATCCGACTAACTAGTGTGTGTATTGCAAGATAAGGTTTTCCTAGTTGGTTACATCTGGTAATTGATCCAGAATCCATTAGGTTACCTATGTTTTGCTGTTTAAGATCCTAGTTCCATCGTGTCAACCAAAGTTAATAGTTCCAATAATCACAAACAGTAATCCAACCTAAGCAGAGTTTTTCCCATTTAATTAAGTTTTTCTAAAATTGCAAGTCATTTCTTTTAATTAAATCTGTTAATCTGTTTCTAGGGTTAATATTAGTTAAATTGGATTTTTATAACTTAATTAGGATAATTAGTTTAATTAATTTAGTAATTTTAATTTTTATTCAAAATCCCTCTCTCTTTGTTTTAAATCATTTTCTAGTCTTGTTTCGTTAAGTCAGTGTCTCGTGGGTTCGATGTCCGGACTTTCATTAGCTATTCTACAATTGATAGGTACACTTGCCTGTCGTAGTGGTTTAGTTTAGGATGTTCGGTTTTAACTCGTTGTAATTAAGTTAAGTCTAGGTTAGTGTTTGTAGTTATTTTCTAAGACCACTCTTAGGAACGTCAAGTTTTTGGCGCCGTTGCCGGGGACACTTGGAAATAGCGAAATTAGCTTAGATTGTGATATGAAAAATTAATAGGTCTAATTTTTTTTGTTTATTTTTAGTATTTTAGGTTATGAGTCTTTTCTTTTCTTTCTTATGTGCCTTCATTGTTTTCTTGTCTTTTAGTTTCTAGGTTTTTATTTGTTTTGTTTATTAAACCCACTTTCTTGTAATCGTTTACAGTGCATGCCACATACTCGATCACAAGGACCACCGCCAGTTTTAGCTTTTGAAGAACCGGAGCAAGAGTTTCACACGAACATAAGGAGTTGACTTTCCCAGGTACGCGTTCTTGCCCCGATTTTGTTTTCTCCTTCTTCTTCAACACCTAGTTCACCTTCACACACGTCCACTTCACCTTTCTCGATCCCACCTGTTTTCTTCGACATGACCAAGGAGATACCACCACCATGTAGACGACGATCGAGCTTGCGATGGATTCACCGGAGTTCGCAACCCGGTCACTCGTCCCGTTTTTGCAAATGATGCTACTTGGCAATTCCCTTCCTACATCACGACTGCTATCACCAATTCCATTCAGTTTAATGGTCTTGATGATGAGGATGCTCCCAGATATTTGTCCCATTTTTCTAGGATCTGCAACACCTTCAATCTACATGGTGTTTCTGAGGATACCATTTGCTTGCAGCTTTTCCCATTTTCACTTGCTAGTCGTGTATCCACCTGGTTCGACAGCCTTCCTGAGAACTCCATTACCACGTGGGATGATCTTCGAAAGAAATTTCTGAAGAAATATTTTCCACCTTCCAAATCTGCTCGTCTTAGGGACCAAATCCATTCCTTTCATATGGAGCCCGATGAGTCTTACTCTGCAGCTTGGGAGCGTTTTCACACTTTGCTTAGCAAATGTCCATAGCACGGACTTTCTGACATGGCACTTGTAGAGAAATTCTACAATGGATTGACACTTGAGAAGCAAATCATGTTCAATATAGCTGCAGGAGAGCATATCATGGAGATGAAGGATACAGATAAGTGTATTGACATGTTTGAGAGTTTTGCTAGAGCCGAGCAGCAGCAGAAGCCATCCGCTAGATCCTCCACCACTAAGGCTACCAACACCTCATCTGTTGCTCGAGGTGTTTATCAGGTCACTCCTGAAACTAGCCTTGCTGCTACCATAGAGTCTTTAGCAAGAGACATGAAGGAACTGAAGACGCAGTAGAAGAAGTGTGAGATATGTCGAGGAGGACATGAGACTGCCAAGTGCCCCATCACGGATCAGGAGCAGTTAGATTCCATTAATTCTGGTTGGAACAAGCCTTTCACTTCCAACTTCAATTCCAATCCCAATCCTAATTGGAATCCTAACTCAAATTGGAGAAACTCAAACAACAACTGGCATGGTAACAACTCTAATCAACCACGTTAGAATCAGGGAGTGAACGAGAATTCAGGAGCGGGTCCAAGTAGCAGTGGTGACCCAGAAGTGAAGGACATGCTCAAGCAGCAGATGCAGATGCTACAGCAGTTGATAGCAAAGGATCAACACACACAGGTGACGCTTCAGGAGCATGATACATTGCTAAGGAATCAACAGTCAGAATTTCTGGACCTACAGAGGTTAGTAGGTGATATTGTGAAGAGGTTGGATGAGAGGCAGGGTGGATCCTTCTCGGGAAATACTGAGGCAAACCCGAAGGGTCATGTGAAAGCTGTGACGACTAGGAGTGGTCGAGGGGGTGAGAAAGAGGTAGAGAAGTCACTGGATGTTGATGTTGAGGAACCAGTTGACGAGGAGACAGAGATGGAGACTCCTGATAAGGTGCACTAGAGGCTAGGCCCAGCAAGTACCGCACCAAGAGGAGAGTCTTCAGTTGAGAAGAAGGGAGTTGAGGCATAGAAGAAGAAGATGGAAGAGAAGTGGACTCTTGAGGTTTATATAAGTAGGTTTCCATATCCAGCACGTGCATTGCAGCAGAAGTATGCACAGGAATATGGATATTTATTATAGATGTTTAAGCAGCTTAAGATCAACCTCCCTTTTGTAGAAGGACTCCAGCATATGCCCAAATATGCTAAATTCTTGAAAGATCTTCTGTCTAACGAGAAGAAGCTGGAGTCACTTTCTACAGTTACATTAGGAGCTCGATGTTCTGCGTTGGTCCAGAAAAAACTGCCCGAGAAGCTTGACGATCCAGGGATTTTCACTATCCCTTGTTTATTTGGCAGTTCTTCTGTGAACCACGCGTTGGCTGAGTTGGGTGCTAGCATTAATTTGATGCCATACTCTACTTATCAGAAGCTAGATCTTGGAGACCCATCGTCGACGCGCATGAGCATCATTTTGGCCGATCGATCGGTGAAGTATCCATGGGGAATTGTGGAGAATGTGTTGGTGAAGGTTGATAAGTTTTTATTCCCCGCGGATTTTGTCATTCTAGACATGGAGACCAATGACAGAGTCCCGCTCATTATGGGACGTCCTTTCTGGCGCACTGCTAAGGCAATGATTGATGTGTTTGAAGGTAAGATTACATTGCGCGTGGGTGAGGAGAATGTTACATTCGATGTGAAGAAGTCGATGAAGCATTCGAATGGCCCGGATGATTCTGTTTATTTTCTTGATTCTTTCATTCCTTACATAGATCGTTGTCTAGATTACATTTCTGGATCTGATTAATTGAAAGATCAACACCTGGGTGAGGAGAACCAGGCTGTTGAGATTGATGCTTCTTCTTAGCACATTCCGAGCAGTCTAGCCTCCTGAGTAATCGACTGTTTTTGAGGTTTTTGAGAGTACAGATCCGGTTGAGAAACCATCTGTTGAGGCACCACCATCCCTAGAGCTTAAGGAGTTGCCATCTCACTAGGAGTATGCATTTCTTATTTCTTAATTTTTCTTCATTTCTAGTAGTTTATTACATTTCTTTCTATTATTTCTGATTATTCTTGACTGAGAATGATGTGTATTGGCTAGTTCTTTGATTCTACTTAGGTTAGGATGAATGTTTGCATGATTATTGATTACTATTGACTATGGTTTTGATTATTGATGGAAAACACTTTTGTAACAGATCTTATTATGTCATTTTGATGAGTTTTGCATATTTAATCTTGATTATGTCAGTTTATATCATGTTCCATACGTGTTTATTCAATGTCTTTTGGTGTTAGACGCGTATTAGGTCATTGACTTGGTGTTATGACTAGTTTGTGGCTTGTTTGATATCACTAGCCATAGGAAAAGATGTGATTGATGTTCTTAGGGTTTTATGTGTGTCTAAGTTTAGAAATCCAGAAGGTGATAGACTTGTCGGGTGATCTTTAGCATTAGGGTTTTCTTAGTAATTACCCGGAAGGGATGGTTCTTTGAAAGTCTTGGTGTTATTGTCATTTTGTGTCAAATTAGGCATTTTGAGATTACTCCTTGCATCTTTGGTGTATTGGAACAAGAATATCAGGAATGTGACTTATTCATTTGAGTACAAAAGTGTTGTTGGAAAAATCCGGGAGGTGATCCGACTAACTAGTGTGTGTATTGCAAGATAAGGTTTTCCTAGTTGGTTACATCTGGTAATTGATCCAGAATCCATTAGGTTACCTATGTTTTGCTGTTTAAGATCCTAGTTCCATCGTGTCAACCAAAGTTAATAGTTCCAATAATCACAAACAGTAATCCAACCTAAGCAGAGTTTTTCCCATTTAATTAAGTTTTTCTAAAATTGCAAGTCATTTCTTTTAATTAAATCTGTTAATCTGTTTCTAGGGTTAATATTAGTTAAATTGGATTTTTCTAACTTAATTAGGATAATTAGTTTAATTAATTTAGTAATTTTAATTTTTATTCAAAATCCCTCTCTCTTTGTTTTAAATCATTTTCTAGTCTTGTTTCGTTAAGTCAGTGTCTCGTGGGTTCGATATCCGGACTTTCATTAGCTATTCTACAATTGATAGGTACACTTGCCTGTCGTAGTGGTTTAGTTTAGGATGTTCGGTTTTAACTCGTTGTAATTAAGTTAAGTCTAGGTTAGTGTTTGTAGTTATTTTCTTAGACTACTCTTAGGAACGTCAAGTTTTTGTCGCCGTTGCCGGGGACACTTGGCAATAGCGAAATTAGCTTAGATTGTGATATGAAAAATTAATAGGTCTAATTTTTTTTGTTTATTTTTAGTATTTTAGGTTATGAGTCTTTTCTTTTCTTTCTTATGTGCCTTCATTGTTTTCTTGTCTTTTAGTTTCTAGGTTTTTATTTGTTTTGTTTATTAAACCCACTTTCTTGTAATCGTTTACAGTGCATGCCACATACTCGATCACAAGGACCACCGCCAGTTTTAGCTTTTGAAGAACCGGAGCAAGAGTTTCACACGAACATAAGGAGTTGACTTTCCCAGGTACGCGTTCTTGCCCCGATTTTGTTTTCTCCTTCTTCTTCAACACCTAGTTCACCTTCACACACGTCCACTTCACCTTTCTCGATCCCACCTGTTTTCTTCGACATGACCAAGGAGATACCACCACCATGTAGACGACGATCGAGCTTGCGATGGATTCACCGGAGTTCGCAACCCGGTCACTCGTCCCGTTTTTGCAAATGATGCTACTTGGCAATTCCCTTCCTACATCACGACTGCTATCACCAATTCCATTCAGTTTAATGGTCTTGATGATGAGGATGCTCCCAGATATTTGTCCCATTTTTCTAGGATCTGCAACACCTTCAATCTACATGGTGTTTCTGAGGATACCATTTGCTTGCAGCTTTTCCCATTTTCACTTGCTAGTCGTGTATCCACCTGGTTCGACAGCCTTCCTGAGAACTCCATTACCACGTGGGATGATCTTCGAAAGAAATTTCTGAAGAAATATTTTCCACCTTCCAAATCTGCTCGTCTTAGGGACCAAATCCATTCCTTTCATATGGAGCCCGATGAGTCTTACTCTGCAGCTTGGGAGCGTTTTCACACTTTGCTTAGCAAATGTCCATAGCACGGACTTTCTGACATGGCACTTGTAGAGAAATTCTACAATGGATTGACACTTGAGAAGCAAATCATGTTCAATATAGCTGCAGGAGAGCATATCATGGAGATGAAGGATACAGATAAGTGTATTGACATGTTTGAGAGTTTTGCTAGAGCCGAGCAGCAGCAGAAGCCATCCGCTAGATCCTCCACCACTAAGGCTACCAACACCTCATCTGTTGCTCGAGGTGTTTATCAGGTCACTCCTGAAACTAGCCTTGCTGCTACCATAGAGTCTTTAGCAAGAGACATGAAGGAACTGAAGACGCAGTAGAAGAAGTGTGAGATATGTCGAGGAGGACATGAGACTGCCAAGTGCCCCATCACGGATCAGGAGCAGTTAGATTCCATTAATTCTGGTTGGAACAAGCCTTTCACTTCCAACTTCAATTCCAATCCCAATCCTAATTGGAATCCTAACTCAAATTGGAGAAACTCAAACAACAACTGGCATGGTAACAACTCTAATCAACCACGTCAGAATCAGGGAGTGAACGAGAATTCAGGAGCGGGTCCAAGTAGCAGTGGTGACCCAGAAGTGAAGGACATGCTCAAGCAGCAGATGCAGATGCTACAGCAGTTGATAGCAAAGGATCAACACACACAGGTGACGCTTCAGGAGCATGATACATTGCTAAGGAATAAACAGTCAGAATTTCTGGACCTACAGAGGTTAGTAGGTGATATTGTGAAGAGGTTGGATGAGAGGCAGGGTGGATCCTTCTCGGGAAATACTGAGGCAAACCCGAAGGGTCATGTGAAAGCTGTGACGACTAGGAGTGGTCGAGGGGGTGAGAAAGAGGTAGAGAAGTCACTGGATGTTGATGTTGAGGAACCAGTTGACGAGGAGACAGAGATGGAGACTCCTGATAAGGTGCACTAGAGGCTAGGCCCAGCAAGTACCGCACCAAGAGGAGAGTCTTCAGTTGAGAAGAAGGGAGTTGAGGCATAGAAGAAGAAGATGGAAGAGAAGTGGACTCTTGAGGTTTATATAAGTAGGTTTCCATATCCAGCACGTGCATTGCAGCAGAAGTATGCACAGGAATATGGATATTTATTATAGATGTTTAAGCAGCTTAAGATCAACCTCCCTTTTGTAGAAGGACTCCAGCATATGCCCAAATATGCTAAATTCTTGAAAGATCTTCTGTCTAACGAGAAGAAGCTGGAGTCACTTTCTACAGTTACATTAGGTGCTCGATGTTCTGCGTTGGTCCAGAAAAAACTGCCCGAGAAGCTTGACGATCCAGGGATTTTCACTATCCCTTGTTTATTTGGCAGTTCTTCTGTGAACCACGCGTTGGCTGAGTTGGGTGCTAGCATTAATTTGATGCCATACTCTACTTATCAGAAGCTAGATCTTGGAGACCCATCGTCGACGCGCATGAGCATCATTTTGGCCGATCGATCGGTGAAGTATCCATGGGGAATTGTGGAGAATGTGTTGGTGAAGGTTGATAAGTTTTTATTCCCCGCGGATTTTGTCATTCTAGACATGGAGACCAATGACAGAGTCCCGCTCATTATGGGACGTCCTTTCTGGCGCACTGCTAAGGCAATGATAGATGTGTTTGAAGGTAAGATTACATTGCGCATGGGTGAGGAGAATGTTACATTCGATGTGAAGAAGTCGATGAAGCATTCGAATGGCCCGGATGATTCTGTTTATTTTCTTGATTCTTTCATTCCTTACATAGATCGTTGTCTAGATTACATTTCTGGATCTGATTAATTGAAAGATCAACACCTGGGTGAGGAGAACCAGGCTGTTGAGATTGATGCTTCTTCTTAGCACATTCCGAGCAGTCTAGCCTCCTGAGTAATCGACTGTTTTTGAGGTTTTTGAGAGTACAGATCCGGTTGAGAAACCATCTGTTGAGGCACCACCATCCCTAGGGCTTAAGGAGTTGCCATCTCACTAGGAGTATGCATTTCTGGATGGTGATTCTGATTTACCCGTCATTATTTCATCTTCATAGACGGAGGAGGAGAAGTCTAGATTGATTGAGGTGCTTAAGGCAAATAAGTAGGCGATTGCATGGAAGCTGATGGATATAAAGGATAAGAAAGGAGCTGAGAATGTTGAAGGGTTTGGTGAGTGCAGGTGAGCAGGGACTACCATGGTTCTCAGACATTGTGAATTACTTATCTGAAGGTTACATGCTGAAGGGTCTGACTTCACAGCAACGAAAGAGGTTCTTTACTGAAGCAAACCATTATATATGGGATGCTCCATATTTGTTTCGTGAGGGAGCAGACGAGATTTTGAGGAGATGTGTGAGTCGAGAGGAAGGATTAGACATCCTAAGACATTGTCATGAGGGTTTGACTGGAGGACACCATGGGCCATCGTACACTGCGAAGAAGGTGTTTGATTGTGGATTTTATTGGCCGACAGTGTTTAAGGATGTACATGAGTTTGTGACGAGTTGTGATGCATGTCAGAGGAATGGAAATATCTCACGCAAGAATGAGATGCCCCAGAACCCCATCCAGGGGGTTGAGGTCTTCGATATTTAGGGTATTGACTTCATGGGACCGTTTCCTTCATCCCGAGGGAATCGGTACATCCTCGTGGCCATTGATTACGTTTCAAAGTGGGTAGAGGCTCAAGCTTTATCCACAAATGAAGCACGAGTGGTTGTGGGATTTTTGAAGAGGTTGTTTTATAGTTTGGAACCCCCAAGGCATTGATAAGTGATAGAGCCACGCATTTCTGTAATGAACAGTTGGAGAAGGTGTTGGCACGATACAGGGTTACCCATCGTGTGTCGACTGCCTATCATCCACAGACTTGTGGCCAGGTTGAGAATTCAAATAGGGGAGTGAAGAGCTTTTAAGCTAGATGAGGTTTCGTGGGCGTTTAGAACAGCTTTTAAGAATCCGATTGGGACCACGCCTTTTCAGATGGTTTCTTGTAAAGCGTGTCCTCTGCCGGTGGAGTTAGAGCATAAGGCGTTTTGGGCGTTGAAGAGTGTGAATTTTGATTTGCCGAGTGCTGTGAAGAATCGGTTTCTGCAGTTGCATGAGTTAGAGGAGTTGTGTGATGAAGCGCACGCACGTTCGTGGAGTTATAAAGAGCATATGAAGGCGTCACACGATCCTAAGTTGAGAGGAGTGCAGGAGTTCAGAAAGGGTGATCGGGTGATAGTTTATGTGACAACTATTACCTGACCGGCCGGCAAGTCCGTACGGTGCGTGTACTATCTACAGTAACTATATGTACTTATGTGATTGTGAACAATATTTGTATTAACAGAAATCTAAATACAAGAAATCGTTGTATGTATTTTTGTGTAAACTTAGATACAGTAAGTACAACGTACATTTGAAACTTTAGTTGTGTGTATTTAAGTGAAAACTTAGGTACAATTAACACAACAGATCATGAGAAACAACAGTGTTCAAGCAATTAACAGAAACAAATCGGTTGCGATCTGATATCCATAGATGACAGGAATCAGATGGCCAACAATTCAATGTGAAAACAATGTGATATCAGGATGTTTAGTTGAGTCCGACAGTGAGGAAACACAATTCAAACAATAACACAGTGTCGTTTCAGAATAACGAACTGACAGTGTGTTTGCGTGGGTGACGATTCACACAAACATATCTGTGAGTTTAACGTTCTGAAATGATGACTGGAAAGTAGAAAACAAAAGTCGGAAAGCAAAACCATCGTCGTGTTCGTTCGAATGACGATTCAAACGAATACGCGCGATGGTGACGCGATTTGACGAAACGAAAACGAAACGCGACGCGAACGAAATTAAATTTAATAAAAGTTAATATTTAACATTTTACAATTTTGAAACTCATCAAAATAATTTAAACAATCTTCTTTTATTTATTATATTCAAATTACGCGTAATTTTCCGGATACGCGACGAAATTACGAACCGAGCAACCGAAATGAACCCGAATACCCGAGGGGTATTTAAAGCCTAAATGATGCCATTTTATTCATTTCACCATCTTCAACTCTCTCTCTACCTCACATGTCCGGCCACCACTCTCCTCCACCATTCTCAACCTTCAAACTAGCATAACTTCCCGTTTCTTAACGAAAATCGGTGATTCTTGCGCCCACGCGTAGCTCTTGAAGCCCTCTACACAGAAGTAAAACGGATCTAAGCTTTTCACAAGCCAAAAAACGAGGTATGATTCGAAGAAATTCATGAAAAAGAGGGTTTTCTATTCTTGAGTTCGATACTCACACTTAGCTGGATACTCTCGTGTTGCCCTTCGAAACCAATACTCTCTAAGTCATAACCGCATGTGATGACACCCATTTCGATGGCTGAATCAAAGTTTGGAGCTGGGAGGAGGGGCACGAACACACAGGTTCGTGGACATCGCAGCCGAACCTGCATGGTTCTGTCAACGAACCTTCGAGATTAGATCCTTCGAACCTGCGAACCCTCACGGGGAACGAACCTCCCAGAGCCTTGGCCGAACCTTTGGTCACCTTCTCCACCGAACCTTCTCTGTGAGGCGCCGAACCCTGGGTGCCTGCGAACCCAGCCAAACCCTAAAGCCAACGAACCCTCGGATGGGTAGCCGAACCAAGAAGGGAGCCGAACCTATGACCTGCGAGGTTGAGAGCAGCGAACCTTTGGACTCATACTCAGCCGAACCATTGCATGGATCACGAACCCTTTATGCCTAGCGAACCTTGTGGTCATGGAACGAACCAGTTGCATGCATGATGATCGAACCCTTGGTTTCCCCTTGCAGCCGAACCATGGTGCCTCTAGAGGGTTCGCTGCTGGATGATGGGAGGCGATACACCACAACATGCATGGCCAAATTGTTAATTGGCCCATGCACTCTATAAGGCCCAAAGTCGATTGAGATAATTTACAAGACAACCGGCCCACTTCAATGGAATTTGACCCAATGGATTAGCCTGATCTAATGTATTTGGCCCATGACTAACCCTTTGGCCATCCCTTTGTTTCGGCCCAATTTCATCTACAACCCAACTCCTTAGCCAATGTTCTAACCGGCCCATTTACACACGAGGCCCATCAAGGATCCCTTCGGCCCAAGACCAAACACCCTTCGACACACATCAATTGAATTTGGCCCAATTCATTGTTTCGGCCCAATAGTCGCCCACACACAAATCTTGGACTCAAAACAATAGATGAAATACGAATTATCCAACTTTCGACTCAACGAATTTAAAAACAATCTTCAATGTGGATTTAATAAGTTAAATTAAAGATGAATAACTTTTGATTCTAAAACCTAAGCTTTGTATCTAATACTTCTTTGTACATATCAAAACAAAAGGGTTAACTACATCACTAATAAGCAAATTGGGCCGAATGGGGGTCATGAGTCACAAGTGCTAGTCAAAGTAAGGCCAACACATACACACACTTAAAATTTCAATAAGGGATACTTATGAGTCGAAAACAACGTGAAATCAATACAGGATTGTGAACACTACAACAAGAACAACAAAGAGCGCGTGCATTCTTTCGTTTAAGCTAAGTCAACCACTTCTAACGCAAGGTGAGTTCATATGCCCCTTTTCTTTAATCTTTACTGATTTTAAACTCGCGGGGCTGAGAAACATGCTTTACTTTTAATTACTTAAAAGTTCTGCTTACATATTGATTATACTTTGATTAATTGATATTAAATTGCTTATTATCATATATCATTGTATGCATGCTTGTATGATTACAGGATGACAGGGACACTATGTGACAACCAGAAAATTTTTGTTTCTCAACCACTCTTGCTTCTCAAACACTATCAACAACAACCAAATTTCGGGACGAAATTTCTTTCAACAAGGGGATGATGTGACACCCGGCAATTTCAGGTAAATTGCAACTCTTAAACTCTACGTATTTCACATTCATACTTCTATTTCATTTAATTATGTTTAATTAGATGAGCTAAACACAAACACAAAACAATAGCTTGGACTATTATTGTGCATTACACGTTGATTAGGATTAATCAAGCGTGCAAACACTTCGTAGACACGAACACAAATTATCGAAGATAATTCAAGGAATTATCGAAACACACACACGAGACTCACGAACGTTGGTGATCAATCAAACTTATGTGCTATTTGTATTTACGTGCTTAAACGAGCATTAGATGCTTTAGATAAACGTTAGAAATCGAATACGAGCGAAATCGTATCATCGAAATCGAAAAACAAGGAGATGGACCCGTCGCGGTACGCGACAAGTCCCTCAGCGAAGTTCTTCGCGGTACGCGAAGCAAACCGGGAGTCGAGACTCCCGAATTTCATCGCGGTACGCGATAGAAGATTTTGATCGGCCTCCGCGGTACGCGAAGGCCATGCAGATCAAAATTTCTTTATAAACAACTCCAACTCACTCCCATTCGTTTTTCTTTCATTTCTCCGAGCTCTTACACTTTATACTCGACCAAAGCTTACTGGAACCACCATCCATACCCCCTAGAAGCATTATTGAAGCTCTTCCTTGCAACCTTGGAGTGATTTGAAGCTATTGAAGCTCAAGGAGAGTTCTTGGAAGCCATCTACAAGCTAGGAGCTCATCATCAGCCACCATTTGGATTCCAGAATCTGTTCAACCACGGATTTAAGCTTCTAAGGTAGTTTCTTGTGTTTATCTATAGTTAGATCGCACATGCAATGGGTAAAAACCCACATGCAACTCCGTTTGCTTATTGTGCTAGAATGTGTTGGTGATTTGATGTATTAGATGAGTTAGATCTACTGATTTTGAAGTCTAAGATGTTAGATTTGAGTTTTGGTTTAGTCATTGGTTGATTTGATAATGTTTTGGTGCACTTGCCATAAAAGGAAACTTTTATGTTGCAAGTCTTCGATTTGCGATGATCTAGACATGTTAGACATGTCTAGATATTGTTAAATGTGTATTGAAGTGTTTAGAAACACATTGGGATATTTGATTTTGTCAAAAACTTGGTTTTATAGAAACTTACCAAAAATGGAAACTTTTATAAATTAAAAGAGGGCTTTTGATGTTTTAAAGAGTTTTGATGAACTTAGATTGTTGAAACATGTTTAGAAATGATTTCTAACATATTTGGAAACCTTGATTCGTGAAAACGAGCTCTTAAACAAGTACTTACTATTTAGGAAACTTTATTTGGCCAAAACGGCATAAATGATGGTTTATGCGCAAACGATGTGTTTTAAGTGTATAAACGTGTTTTTACAAACATACTAGAGTTATTAGTTTTATGAAATGGAATTTCATAACCACACTTTCCTAAATTGGAAACTTTCTAAAAATGGTAACTTATGTGACTAGAGTCATAGGATGCATTTTAGTGTCTTATGTGCGTCAAGGCACATAAACACAACAATCGTGTCACCAACGATTCGTCGACTCAACACAAGTCAACACACACATACTCGGTTGAGCACACCGACACTTGGAGTTGTATGGAATACAACGCATCACAAAACACATACTTACACCTATATGATCATAGGTGCTTACTAGCAGGTGCTAGCTTTCGCAGACGCGAACACACGAAAACCGGAAACTGCACTACCAGGTGAGTTCACGGCCCCTTTTTATCTTTTCTACCTTTGGGGGAGAAAACATTGCATCACAACTGTTTTGAACAACAACTCATTTTATTTATGTATGGACATGCTTTATCATTATATGTATATGTGTGGGCCCCTATCACAACTAAAAGTCCTCGCGATACTCCTCGGACCGTTAATAGCATAACGCCTAGCGTGGTAATCTTGAATAGTACTATTTGGGCCTGACAAGCACCACTACACCCGACTGGAGGTCGAAACAGTGCAAAATTGACCAACACTTTGCCATAGTCTTGTGATGGACATGGCGGGAGGCACCCACTGTCAGCTTCGGTACCATCCACAATATAATATAACTGTATTGACTAGATATCAATCGATACTGCATTGTAATGATATGTAAATATGCAAAACTCTTACTTTAAACATTTTGATGTTTACTGCTTATGAAAAACCTGTGCTCTCACCAACCTTTGTGTTGACCCTTTTACTCGTATGTTTTCTCAGGTAGCTAAGGCACGCGCACAAGGATAGGATGCTAGGATGGAGTCCCATGCATCAGCTTTAGTGTCTTAGATCATCGATAACTTTTAACGTTTTTACTTGGTTATGTCTTGTATTGAAAAACAACTTTCAATCGCTTCCGCAAACTTTAAATTTATGATGTTCTGAAAACTGTTTTAAAATAAAGCTTCCGCAACTTACGAACTGTATTTGTTTTGAGATTGTATAACTTCCGCAACTCTGATTTTGCAAATTGATTTATCCATGTAATTGGATGTACGTATATAACCAGACATGTAGGTCTCGCATGTTGTGTGACCGGAGACTGCGATCCTGACAATCTGTTGTTGCTCGCGCCCCAGGAAGGGACGGGATTTCCCGGGGTGCGACAAATTGGTATCAGAGCCTCCGGTTATTGCGAATTAGGTTTGCATTTAGTGAACTTAGTCTATAACCACTAGTCTCCACACAACACGTAGTGCTTAGTATTAGTCCTACTTGCATATGTTATCGAACATATACACAACTCACTCATTTAGTTGTGGCATTAATGTCATCACCATCTATGCACGCATTTGACGAGAGGGAACAGATTGTTCCTACACCCTCAGTATCAACATTATCGGTAGCAGTTGAGTTACCGAAACGAATCAACTATCACCCAAAGGCAGCAAGTCAAGGGATGAAATAGGCCCTGTGGCTCAACCTCGATTGGAAAGACATTGATCCTCTTTCCAACTCCTAAACAACATTCTTGTAATCCTTTAGTATTTCTACGCATACTGTTTACAAGGACCATATGAGAAAATTCCAAACTCAACTCCTTGTCACTCATAGAGTATCACCAAGAGAACATGGTCGCTAGAGTTAGGAAAAACTAGAGGGACCATGACGAAAGATTTCACTACCGGTGCATACGAAACTCCCTGACTGTTATGAGGTCATCTACAATCAGTCATCCTAACATTCACACAATGAGTGTCCAACACTCAGTGACATAAGGATAACACACTCCAGCCAAATACCTACCCTTATGGGACTTACGAAAGATCCTATAATATCATTCAACTCACGTAACTATCCCAAGTATTAGTATTGATAGGCTATTCAGCCATATCTCATATGACTCTCGTCTGAATCTCGAAGTCATGAATAAACTCTGGATACAGCAAAACCTAATAGCTCTAAGTAGGAGGAACTAGAGTTCTTATGTAAGGTAAATTGACGATCATGGTGCGCAACATAATCGTGAATTTACAGGTACGCATGAATTCTGGCAAATTCTATTATGAGTCTATCTCTGAAAACACATACATTGATATTTGCTTATCCCTCACTCTGATGGTTGCAACCGAATTCAAACAACGTATCAAGATTTCAACGTAACATTCATCAAATTCCCAGCCATAGTTCGGATTACCGTATATCCACAAAGACCTCATGCTGCGACTTTACACTTCACATGAAGCAACGTACCAAATTTTCTGATAAGGACCATGACAAGGATCCTGAGGAGGACCCCTTGGAAGAGCCACCCGACAATACATTTCTCATACTAGACGCACTTGAGCCTGAGAGGCAGTGTCTTGAGTTGGATTGACTTGTGACCTGACCTGGGCAAATAACCGAATCGAGTGTCTTGCAAAGGAACTGAGATATACGAATGTCCAATAAGCAGGACCTTGTAGCATAGTCAACAAGCTGGGGCGGGATATAACCCAGTTGATTTCAATATTCCAGGCAGCCGAAGACCGGGCTGCCATCGCTAAAGCTAGAATCAAAGAGTGGGAAAAAAAGGTCGTCGATCCAGTCCCAGAAGAACCTGACACTAAGGAAGAGGAACCAGTGTCGGATGCTGATTCTGATTCCACTATCGATAATGCCTTCGATTAACTTAGCATAGGCCTGGTAGAGACGAGTTTTGAGTTGCGTCTCTTCACTCGAAACTTTGGAATATTAGTGTCTTGGGTATTAAATGAATTGTAACCAGTACGACTTATTATATATCAAGACTAATAACTGTTATTGAAAATTCTGTCTATGCCAATCAATACATGTTTTCCTACCGTATCAATCACACGCTACATTAGTCATTAGACCTATACTAACACTCATTCTCGCTATGAAGATCATGGCTGGAAGACACGAAGGACGCAGGAACGCAGTAGGACGAGGAAACATTAACCTCACTGCAACAGAACTGAATGCACTCATCAACGAGCGAGTTGATGAAGCACTAGCTGCACGAGAGAATAATTGTAACCAACACCCACCGAACCAAGGAGCAAATCCTAAACCACCCCACTACACATTCAAAACATTCTTAGACTGCAAACCAAATCCTTACAATGGAACGGAGGGTGCTGTCGGTCTCCTCCGATGGATTGAGAAATTGGAATCGGCTTTCATCCTGAGCAATTGTAGGGTTAATGATCGTGTGAGGTACGCAACAGGAACCTTAGAGGGAGCGGTCCTCACTTGGTGGGACACAAATGTTCAAACCATAGGATGGGAAACATGTAACGCTCTACCCTGGGAAGAGTTTAAAAGAATGATGAACCACGAATATTCCCCTCACAACAAAGTTCAGAAATTAGAAATGGAATTCCGGAACCACCGGATGATCGGTTCTGAGATCGAGGCATACACTTCCCGATCTTATGAGTTGGCACGCATGTGCCCAGAAATGGTGACCCCAGCCTACAAACATCTCGAAAGATACATTAAGGGATTGACACCAGAGGTTCGGGATATGTTGCTATCCGCTGACCCCACCACCTTGCGACAAGCCGTTTACTTAGCTCATGAACTGACTGATACAGCAGTTATTCAAGGATTATTGCCTCCACCGGGATCAGTAATCAAAACCACCGACAACAAACGCAAATGGGATAACTCTCAAAACGAAACCCCCACTCTACAATCACCCAAACGACGTAAGGGTACCTATGCTGGCAAAAATCCAAAGTGCAACAACTGTGATTATCATCATCAACGAGGACCGTGTGAAAGATACCGGTGTCAACGCTGTGGAAAGTTAGGTCACGCAGCTGAGAACTGCAGGGGTGAACTAGTGACCAAAATCCCACGGTCACAACAGCAGCAATACAAAGCACCAAAAGGATGCTTCGGATGTGGAGAACCAGGGCACTTTAAGAGGGACTGTCCCCATGTGAAAAATAGTGGTGACGAAGTACCGAAGAGTTGCTTCGAATGTGGAAATCCAGGTCACATCAAAAAGGACTGCCCGCATCTGAAGAACAACAACAATAACGAGAACAACAATGGTCCGATGGGACAAACCCTCGTGATCGGGACTACTGAATCCAGAAATGATCTTAACCTTGAAACGGGTACGTATCTCTTAAACGGTCATTGCACTTTTGTATTGTTTGATACTGAAACTGAGGAAAGTCTTATATTTAAGTACCTTAGTAAATACTTGTCATAACCCCAATATCTTTAAAGGCTAAATACACCGTGGAATAAGCTGATGTTAAACTGATTGTAACTGAGCACATTCAAAGAGAATGCACTTTAAAGATAGCAAACCATAAATCTTAAGAACGACCTCATGCCAGTTACATTAGGCATTTTTGAGATAATAGTGGACATGGAATGATTGTCTAAAAACTAAGCTAAAATCGTTTGCCACGACAAGGTTGTGCGCATACCTCTCCCTAGTGGAGAAACCTTAGACATCAACGGTGAATGGAGCAACACTTCTCTGCCCCCATGTGGAAGTGGGAACAAATCCCCATGGACGTCATTACCAAATTACCCCGTACTCCTAGTGGAGGCGACACTATCTGGGTAATCATGGAACGACTAACTAAGTCAGCAAACTTCCTTGCGATTAAGAAAACGATAAGATTGGAAGAGCTAGCCAGAATCTATGTCAAGGAAGTGACCTTGCAACACGGAGTACCGATCCCCATCATTTCGGATCGAGACACTAGATTCACTTCTAATTTATGGAATTCACTGCCAAAGTCGCTTGACACTCGGTTGGACATGAGTACAGCATACCACCCACAAACTGACGGCCAGAGCGAACGCACCATACAAACTACTGAAGACATGCTACGAGCGTGCGTAGTAGACTTCGACAATAGTGGGGAAACTCACCTACCGTTGGTAGGGTTCTCCTACAATAACAGCTACCACACAAGTATCAAGGCGGTGCCTTTTGAGGCCCTCTATGGCAGGAAATGTCGATCACCTATCTGTTGGGCGGAAGTGGGCGACAGTCAGCTCACAGGCCCGGAACTCGTACACGAAACAACGGAGAAAATGGTGCAAATCGGAAATCGCATGGCAGCAGCTCGAGACCGTCAGAAGAACTATGACGACAAACGCCGAAAGCCACCGAAATTTCAGGTAGGAGACAAAGTCCTTCTGAAAGTTTCACCTTGGAAGAGCGTCATTCATTTCGGTAAACGAGGCAAACTGAACCCACGGTATATTGGACCATTCGAGATCCTGAAGAGGATTGGTCCGGTAGCATACCAACTCAACCTTCCAGCGGAACTCGATGGAATTCACAACATATTTCATGCCTCAAACTTAAAGAAGTGTTTATCTGATGAGACACTCGTAATTCCACCAGATGAAATCCAGATAGATGAACAACTACGGTTCGTAGAAGAGCCGGTAGCGATCCTGGACCGAAAGGTCAAACAACTAAAGCAAAGTCGGATTCCGATTGTCGGAGTCCGATGGAACTCGAAATGCGGACCTGAATTCACGTGGGAACGTGAAGATCAGATGATGCGTAAACATCCCCATCTCTCCAAACAAACAACGTCGAACACCGACAACAACGAATAAATTTCGGGACGAAATTCCTTTCAACAAGGGGATGATGTGACAACCAGAAAATTTTTGTTTCTCAACCACTCTTGCTTCTCAAACACTATCAACAACAACCAAATTTCGGGACGAAATTTCTTTCAACAAGGGGATGATGTGACACCCGGCAGTTTCAGGTAAATTGCAACTCTTAAACTCTACGTATTTCACATTCATACTTGTTGTATTTCATTTAGTTATGTTTAATTAGATGAGCTAAACACAAACACAAAACAATAGCTTGGACTATTATTGTGCATTACACGTTGATTAGGATTAATCAAGCGTGCAAACACTTCGTAGACACGAACACAAATTATCGAAGATAATTCAAGGAATTATCGAAACACACACACGAGACTCACGAACGTTGGTGATCAATCAAACTTATGTGCTATTTGTATTTACGTGCTTAAACGAGCATTAGATGCTTTAGATAAACGTTAGAAATCGAATACGAGTGAAATCGTATCATCGAAATCGAAAAACAAGGAGATGGACCCGTCGCGGTACGCGACAAGTCCGTCAGCGAAGTTCTTCGCGGTACGCGAAGCAAACCGGGAGTCGAGACTCCCGAATTTCATCGCGGTACGCGATAGAAGATTTTGATCGGCCTCCGCGGTGCGCGAAGGCCATGCAGATCAAAATTTCTTTATAAACAACTCCAACTCACTCCTATTCGTTTTTCTTTCATTTCTCCGAGCTCTTACACTTTATACTCGACCAAAGCTTACAGGAACCACCATCCATACCCCCTAGAAGCATTATTGAAGCTCTTCCTTGCAACCTTGGAGTGATTTGAAGCTATTGAAGCTCAATGAGAGTTCTTGGAAGCCATCTACAAGCTAGGAGCTCATCATCAGCCACCATTTGGATTCCAGAATCTGTTCAACCACGGATTTAAGCTTCTAAGGTAGTTTCTTGTGTTTATCTATAGTTAGATCGCACATGCAATGGGTAAAAACCCACATGCAACTCCGTTTGGTTATTGTGCTAGAATGTGTTGGTGATTTGATGTATTAGATGAGTTAGATCTACTGATTTTGAAGTCTAAGATGTTAGATTTGAGTTTTGGTTTAGTCATTGGTTGATTTGATAATGTTTTGGTGCACTTGCCATAAAAGGAAACTTTTATGTTGCAAGTCTTCGATTTGCGATGATCTAGACATGTTAGACATGTCTATATATTGTTAAATGTGTATTGAAGTGTTTAGAAACACATTGGGATATTTGATTTTGTCAAAAACTTGGTTTTATAGAAACTTACCAAAAATGGAAACTTTTATAAATTAAAAGAGGGATTTTGATGTTTTAAAGAGTTTTGATGAACTTAGATTGTTGAAACATGTTTAGAAATGATTTCTAACATATTTGGAAACCTTGATTCGTGAAAACGAGCTCTTAAACAAGTACTTACTATTTTAGGAAACTTTATTTGGCCAAAACGGCATAAATGATGGTTTATGCACAAACGATGTGTTTTTAGTGTATAAACGTGTTTTTACAAACATACTAGAGTTATTAGTTTTATGAAATGGAATTTCATAACCACACTTTCCTAAATTGGAAACTTTCTAAAAATGGTAACTTATGTGACTAGAGTCATAGGATGCATTTTAGTGTCTTATGTGCGTCAAGGCACATAAACACAACAATCGTGTCACCAACGATTCGTCGAGTCAACACAAGTCAACACACACATACTCGGTTGAGCACACCGACACTTGGAGTTGTATGGAATACAACGCATCACAAAACACATACTTACACCTATATGATCATAGGTGCTTACTAGCAGGTGCTAGCTTTCGCAGACGCGAACACACGAAAACCGGAAACTGCACTACCAGGTGAGTTCACTGCCCCTTTTTATCTTTTCTACCTTTGGGGGAGAAAACATTGCATCACAACTGTTTTGAACAACAACTCATTTTATTTATGTATGGACATGCTTTATCATTATATGTATATGTGTGGGCCCCTATCACAACTAAAAGTCCTCGCGATACTCCTCGGACCGTTAATAGCATAACGCCTAGCGTGGTAATCTTGAATAGTACTATTTGGGCCTGACAAGCCCCACTACACCCGACTGGAGGTCGGAACAGTGCAAAATTGACCAACACTTTGCCATAGTCTTGTGATGGACATGGCGGGAGGCACCCACTGTCAGCTTCGGTACCATCCACAATATAATATAACTGTATTGACTAGCTATCAATCGATACTGCATTGTAATGATATGTAAATATGCAAAACTCTTACTTTAAACATTTTGATGTTTACTGCTTATGAAAAACCTGTGCTCTCACCAACCTTTGTGTTGACCCTTTTACTCGCATGTTTTCTCAGGTAGCTAAGGCACGCGCACAAGGATAGGATGCTAGGATGGAGTCCCATGCATCAGCTTTAGTGTCTTAGATCATCGATAACTTTTAACGCTTTTACTTGGTTATGTCTTGTATTGATAAACAACTTTCAATCGCTTCCGCAAACTTTAAATTTATGATGTTCTGAAAACTGTTTTAAAATAACGCTTCCGCAACTTACGAACTGTATTTGTTTTGAGATTGTATAACTTCCGCAACTCTGATTTTGCAAATTGATTTATCCATGTAATTGGATGTACGTATATAACCAGACATGTAGGTCTCGCATGTTGTGTGACCGGAGACTGCGATCCTGACAATCTGTTGTTGCTCGCGCCCCAGGAAGGGACGGGATTTCCCGGGGTGCGACACACTAAGATTATTATGATATTGTAATATCATAAATAGAATAACATAGTTGTAAGATTATCTCCTACAACACTTAGTTATTCTTACAAGAATTAACAAAGAAACAATTACAAGGAAGATGATTACAAGAACAAACATGAGAATGATATAAAGATAACACATCTTTATTACATCATTCATATACAAGAGTGAACTTAGTATAATAAGACAGGTGATTATAATACTAAATTTACAACACAACACATATTCAAGAGAACATGGAACAATCATCATACAACACCTGAGTTACTAAGTGTAGTTAAGATTTGATCTTAACACAGCTTAGTGCTAACATGGTGACTTCATGGGAACAAGTAATGGTAATCATGATAACATAATCTCATGATAACAACACCATTCACACATTGATTAGCATAAAGTAATAAGACAAGTTCTTATTCAATTTTGTTAACACTCAGAGAACAATTACATCAGTGAACACTAATACAATTAATTGCTATTGAACTGTTGTATTATATCATTTCAGTCATGTGCCATGTATTCAAAAGATAACGGTAAGACCCTTTCATAAACCGCTTAACCAGTTAGTTTGACGTGACTAAACCAAAGATAGCATAGTGGTACCATAGGTTTGACAAACCTCTAGCTTGTAGGGCTAGTATGTTGATCGTATTGATTCAATGGCCGGTAACGTACGACCGGTGACAGGGCGACTTCAAGTCAGGTTCTGGGAAAGCGTCACATGGTAATATTAATAAACAGGAATATTGTAATTAATCCAACGGGATCCTATTGATTAGTAGATTGAGGAATTGATCTTACCTCATGTTTCACTACTAGTAATAGTTTTCCTTGAGGACGCTAGACATACAAAGTGGTAGAGGTAAATCGGATGCATTGAAATCTGATTACGTGAGGGTTTCAATGGATTCCTTTTAGGCTCTACGCACTATAGTTCAAGAAAAAAATTGAAGAGGTTAACTAACACTCTTAATACTTAAAAGTGTAACAACAGTTAACTCCACAAATATAGAATAATACAAGGAACAGATTTCATAAATCTGATATCCTTAACATATAATGGTTATCTTAACTTTGGTTTGATAACTACAACTACATTATTATATTATTCTATACAAGTTATTACAGGTGATTCAAGAATAACATGGACAAGTGGATTGGGAATGGAAATCCATAGTTGAATTGCAAGTAGTGTGGGACTTGTTTGAGCATGTGGTGGGATGGCGTCTGGGCTTGACCCTTTCGTATGCCCTATATATAAGCATGCTTGATCTGGTGTCACATCACTTGTACATACAACTATGGAAGAGCCATTGGGTGAACAAGTGAAGAAACGACATACAAGTAACAAAATACATATTGTGATTGTGGATGTGAATGAATCAAGGTTTTCAATTAACTTACTTATGAACTCACCAACCTAGTGTTGACTTTGTTTAAATGCATGTTTTCTCAGGTGACGGATAGGTGTAGATACATATATGCAAGTACTAAGCTAGAGGACTTTTAGAAGACCTAGCTTACTTTTGATTGCATACTTTTGGATGACAAAAGAGTGAATCACTTTTGTATATCTTGTACAGATACAAGATATAAACTCATTGATTCTTTTTGATTAGATTTACTTAGTTAAATTATGATGGAACAATGAAATTTAACTTTGTAATTCTATTTCATGTCATGTTAGCATTTCTCATTTATATCTCATGTGTTATGTAAACAATCTGATCATTTGATTATCACTCATGATATCGTGCCCCGGGAACCTTCCGCCCGACGGAAAACACGATCCATTCCCGCCGGCCTGAGGTGTGACAGATTGGTATCAGAGCCATGGTTATAGAGAAATATAGGTCATATTACTTAAACGGTTTGGCCTAGCCTATAACCTAAGGACCCTCATGTAGAGATTATGTGACATAGGATTCTATTTGCATATGTCTTCTGCTTCTGATCACTGCACTAACCGATATCTTTCGGTTATGATCATAATGCCACCGAGAAGACAACCACCAGCCTTACTACCACTGCCACAACAGGATTTAGCTCCGCACTCTTCGACACCTTCGCCTGTTAATTCTCCTACACATCCACCTCCACCTACAACACCACCGGTTTATCAGTTGGACCCTTCTACTGTGGCATTGGCCACTCTCCTGACTAGCCAACTAAGGGATGTGATTCCTGAAATGATGAACCGCATCAACAGTAACAACAGCAACAAAGTTGCCAACTCATCTGGAGAAGGCAGCGGCAACACCCGACAGAATCAGGATTTTGCCTACAGGAACTTTGTAGGTTGCAAGCCACCCAGTTTCAGTGGCAGTGAGGGTGCAGTCGGATTGATCCAGTGGATCGAAAAGATGGAGACTACCCTTGACATCAGTGGCTGTCCTGAACAGAACAGAGTCAAGTATGCTGCGGGATCATTTCACAAGAGAGCATTGACTTGGTGGAATGCTCAGGTTTCAATCAGAGGCCGGGATGAGGCCTAGGCCATGTCTTGGAATGACTTCAAGGCGATGTTGAGGGCAGAGTTTTGCCCAAGAAATGAACTGAAGAAGGTTGAGACTGAACTGCTCAACCTGGAGATGATCGGTGGTGGGCATCAGGCCTACACCACAAGATTTCATGAGTTAGCCACTTTGGCACCTGACGTGGTGCCGACACTGGAGAAGCGGATTGAGCGGTACATTGGTGGATTACCGCCCAGTATCCGAGGGCATGTGATTTTTGCTCACCCTACTACCATGAAGTTAGCTGTTACACTGTCAGCATCCCTGACATATATGACGGTTGCTTCTGGTCATTTCAAGAGGGAGGCTGAAACAGCCAAGGCTGGAACATCAAGGAAGTCGGATAAACGTCCGGCTAAGAAACAAAAAGTAGCCAGAAACTTTGCTGCTACTACTCAAACCCCAATGCTTAACCAGCCACCACCACTGCAAGTCAGGAAGCCCTACACTGGCACTGCACCTTTGTGCAACACTTGCCAGTATCATCACGTGCCAAACACTCAGTGCATGCAATGCACCAACTGTGGAAAGTTTGGCCATTGGGCAAACCGCTGCAGGAGCACGGGAGCTCCAAACAGAAACAACAATGCAGCTACTACTACTGCTGCTGATCACAGGTCTTGCTACAACTGTGGTGAACCTGGACACTTCTCTCGGGATTGTCCCAAGAGAAACCAACAAAGGGCTCAAGAACCAAGAGGACGAGCTTTTCAGATAGGAGCTGCTGCCGCTCGACAGGACCCGAATGTTATTACAGGTACATTTCTCTTATCTGACTTCTATGCATCCATATTATTTGACACTGGTGCGGATCAGAGTTTCATCTCATCCGATTTTGCATGCCATCATGATTATGTTAAGGAATTGTTAGACTCCCCTTACACTATTGAGATAGCAAACGGCAAACAGATCACAATAGACACTATATTTAGGAATTGCCCACTAACACTTGGCGATCATACATTTTCCATCGACTTGATACCGATGGAGCTGGGCAGTTTCGACATAGTCACCGGAATGGATTGGCTATCTCTTAATAGAGTTGAGTTCATCTGTTCCGATAAGCTACTACGCATTCCTGTGGAGAACAATGAGGTCTTGGAGATTCGTGGAGACCAAGCGAAACGCAGTGTCAAGATAATATCGTGCATGAAGGCTCGTAAGTACTTACGAAAACAATGCGTTGCATTTCTAGCTCACGTGATTCAGAAAGACAAGAAGGCGATCAAGATTCAAGATGTACCAGTTGTGAGAGACTATGCGGATGTGTTTCCAGATGATTTACCAGGACTGCCACATGAGAGATCGGTGTAGTTCCGAATCGATCTGATTCCGGGAACAACTCTTGTAGCTAAGTCTCCTTATAGACTTGCACCCTCTGAAATGCAGGAGTTGTCCAACCGGTTACAAGAGCTACTCGATAAAGGATTCATCCGACCGAGCTTTTCCCCGTGGGGAGCTTCGGTTCTTTTTGTTAAAAAGAAGGATGGAACTTTCAGGATGTGCATTGATTATAGAGAGCTCAACAAACTCACCATCAAGAATCGGTACCCGTTACCGAGGATTGATGATTTGTTTGATCAATTACAGGGAGCACAGTACATTTCAAAGATAGATCTGAGATCAGGCTATCATCAGCTCCGGATTCAAGAGGAAGACATACCAAAGACGGCCTTTCGTACCCGATATGGTCACTATGAGTTCACGGTGATGCCATTCGGATTGACGAACGCACCGGCTGTGTTCATGGATCTAATGAACCGGGTGTGCAAGCCATACTTAGATCAGTTCGTTATCGTCTTTATTGATGATATACTGATTTATTCAAAGGATGATAAGGAACACGAGCAACACCTCAAGACAGTTTTGGAACTCCTGAAGGAGGAACGACTCTATGCCAAATTCTCCAAGTGTGAATTTTGGTTAAGAGAAGTTCAGTTCTTGGGTCACGTGATTAGCAGTGATGGTATTCACGTGGATCCTGCCAAGATTAAAGCAATCAAGAACTGGGATGTGCCTACAACACCGACAGAGATCCGATCATTCTTGGGATTGGCAGGTTATTACAGGAGATTCATTTCGAATTTTTCTAAGATAGCCTTGCCTCTCACTAAGCTCACACAGAAGTCTGAACCTTTTGTGTGGACTCAGAAACAAGAGGAGGCATTCCAGACACTGAAACAAAGATTGTGCAATGCTCCAATCTTAACACTCCCAGAAGGCAATGATGACTTTGTAGTTTATTGTGATGCTTCCCATCAGGGACTCGGATGTGTTTTGATGCAACAAGACAAAGTCATTGCTTATGCCTCACGACAGCTGAAGACACACGAGAAGAATTACACGACACACGATCTCGAACTGGAGCTGTTGTCTTTGCATTAAAGATTTGGAGACATTATCTGTACGGTACCAAATGCACTATCTTCACAGATCACAAGAGTTTACAGCACATATTTGATCAGAAGGAGCTTAACATGAGATAGAGACGTTGGGTTGAGCTCCTGAACGATTATGATTGTGTGATCAAATACCATCCGGGCAAAGCAAATGTTGTTGCAGATGCTTTGAGCAGGAAGGAAAGAGTCAAACCCTTAAGCGTTCGCGTAATGGGAATGACTGTGCAAACAAGTTTGAGAGATCATATTCTACAAGCACAACAAGAGGCAGTGGCAAGAGACAATCTGAAATGCGAGCTCGAATGTGGAGCCGAGAAACATTTCAAGACAAAACAAGATGGAGTTATCTACTATCTTGATCGTGTTTGGATTCCAGCAGTGGATGAACTTCGAACACTCATTCTTGACGAGGCACACAAGTCACGTTACTCAGTTCATCCTGGTGCTGATAAGATGTACCAAGATCTTAGGTCATTTTATTGGTGGCCGGGTATGAAGAAAGATGTTGCCATGTATGTTGGCAAATGCATCACATGTGCCAAAGTCAAAGCAGAACACCAGAAACCTTCGGGTTTGCTGGAACAACCAGAGATTCCACAATGGAAGTGGGAACAAATAGCTACGGATTTCATTACCAAGCTACCCCGCACTTCCAGCGGACACGATTCGATTTGGGTCATCATTGATAGGTTGACCAAGTCCGCTCACTTCTTACCGATCAGAGCGACATACAAGATGGAGAAACTAGCTAGACTATACATTGATGAAGTAGTAGTGAGGCACGGGGTGCCATTGTCTATTATTTCAGACCGGGACAGTCGATTTACTTCGCGGTTCTGGCAATCATTGCAAAAATCCTTATGGACAAGTGTTAACTTGAGCACCGCTTATCATCCTCAAACGGATGGACAAAGCGAGCGCACCATTCAAACCCTAGAGGATATGTTAAGAACATGCATCCTAGACTTCGGTGGAAGTTGGGACACACACTTACCACTTATTGAGTTCTCCTACAACAATAGCTACCACAGCAGCATCGGATGTGCTCCTTTTGAAGCACTCTATGGTAGAAAATGTCGGTCTCCAATTTGTTGGACCGAAGTGGGAAACAACAGAAGAATTGGGCCTGAACTTATTCAGGAAACTACTGATAAGATTGCCCATATACAACAACTATTACAAGCAACACGTAGCCGCCAAAAGAGTTACGCAGACAAACGGCGCAAGCCTTTGGAATTCGATGTGGGTGACGGAGTCATGTTGAAAGTGTCCCCATGGAAAGGCGTAGTTCGGTTTGGGGATAAAGGCAAGCTAGCACCTAGGTATGTCGGACCGTTTGAGATTACTCAACGCATAGGTCCTGTGGCATACAGACTCAGACTCCCTGATGAGCTCAGCGGAGTACACGATGTGTTTCATGTATCAAATCTCAAGAGCTGCTTAGCAGACGAATCATTGATCATACCATTGGAAGAGATACAAATTGATGAGCAACTACACTTCATTGAAGAACCTGTAGAGATTATGGAACGTGAAGTTAAGAAACTGAAACGTAGCCGTATCCCTATTGTAAAGGTTCGATGGAACTCCAAGCGTGGACCAGAATTTACCTGGGAGCGCGAGGACAACATGAAAACTAAGTATCCTCACTTGTTCGAGAAGTAAAGCCCGACCTTTACGCTTAAATTTCGGGACTAAATTTCTTTAACAAGGGGAGACTGTGAAAACTAGTACCTGACCGGCCGGCAAGTCCGTACAGTGCGTGTACTATCTAAAGTAACTATGTGTACTTATGTGATTGTAAACAATATCTGTATTAACAGAAATCTAAATACAAGAAATCGTTGTACGTATTTTTGTGTAAACTTAGATACAGTAAGTACAACGTACATTTGAAACTTTAGTTGTGTGTATTTAAGTGAAAACTTAGGTACAATTAACACAACAGATCATGAGAAACGACAGTGTTCAAGCAATTAACAGAAACAAATCGGTTGCGATCTGATATCCATAGATGACAGGAATCAGATGGCCGACAATTCAATGTGAAAACAATGTGATATCAGGATGTTTAGTTGAGTCCGACAGTGAGGAAACACAATTCAAACAATAACACAGTGTCGTTTCAGAATAACGAACTGACAGTGTGTTTGCGTGGGTGACGATTCACACAAACATATCTGTGAGTTTAACGTTCTGAAATGATGACTGGAAAGTAGAAAACAAAAGTCGGAAAGCAAAACCATCGTCGTGTTCGTTCGAATGACGATTCGAACGAATACGCGCGATGGTGACGCGATTTGACGAAACGAAAACGAAACGCGACGCGAACGAAATTAAATTTAATAAAAGTTAATATTTAACATTTTACAATTTTGAAACTCATCAAAATAATTTAAACAATCTTCTTTTATTTATTATATTCAAATTACGCGTAATTTTCCGGATACGCGACGAAATTACGAACCGAGCAACCGAAATGAACCCGAATACCCGAGGGGTATTTAAAGCCTAAATGATGCCATTTTATTCATTTCACCATCTTCAACTCTCTCTCTATCTCACATTTCTGGCCACCACTCTCCTCCACCATTCTCAACCTTCAAACTAGCATAACTTCCCCGTTTCTTAACGAAAATCGGTGATTCTTGCGCCCACGCGTAGCTCTTGAAGCCCTCTACACAGAAATACAACGGATCTAAGCTTTTCACCAGCCAAAAACAAGGTATGATTCGAAGAAAGTCATGAAAAAGAGGGTTTTCTATTCTTGAGTTCGATACACACACTTAGCTGGATACTCTCGTGTTGCCCTTCGAAACCAATACTCTCTAAGTCATAACCGCATGTGATGACACCCATTTTGATGGCTGAATCAAAGGTTGGAGCTGGGAGGAGGGGCACGAACACACAGGTTCGTGGACATCGCAGCCGAACCTGCATGGTTCTGTTAACGAACCTTCGAGATTAGATCCTTCGAACCTGCGAACCCTCACGGGGAACGAACCTCCCAGAGCCTTGGCCCATGCACTCTATAAGGCCCAAAGTCGATTGAGATAGCTTACAAGACAACCGGCCCACTTTAATGGAATTTGACCCAATGGATTAGCCTGATCTAATGTATTTGGCCCATGACTAACCCTTTGGCCATCCCTTTGTTTCGGCCCAATTTCATCTGCAACCCAACTCCTTAGCCAATGTTCTAACCGGCCCAATTACACACGAGGCCCATCAAGGATCCCTTCGGCCCAAGACCAAACAACCCTTCGACACACATCAATTGAATTTGGCCCAATTCATTGTTTCGGCCCAATAGTCGCCCACACACAAATCTTGGACTCAAAACAATAGATGAAATACGAATTATCCAACTTTCGGCTCAACGAATTTAAAAACAATATTCAATGTGGATTTAATAAGTTAAATTAAAGATGAATAACTTTTGATTCTAAAACCTAAGCTTTGTATCTAATACTTCTTTTTACATATCAAAACAAAAGGGTTAACTACATCACTAATAAGCAAATTGGGCCGAATGGGGGTCATGAGTCACAAGTGCTAGTCAAAGTAAGGCCAACACATACACACACTTAAAACTTCAATAAGGGATACTTATGAGTCGAAAACAACGTGAAATCAATACAGGATTGTGAACACTACAACAAGAACAACAAAGAGCGCGTGCATTCTTTCGTTTAAGCTAAGTCAACCACTTTTAACGCAAGGTGAGTTCATATGCCCCTTTTCTTTAATCTTTACTGATTTTAAACTCGCGGGGCTGAGAAACATGCTTTACTTTTAATTTCTTAAAAGTTATGCTTACATATTGATTATACTTTGATTAATTGATATTAAATTGCTTATTATCATATATCATTGTATGCATGCTTGTATGATTACAGGATGACAGGGACACTATGATTATTATGATATTGTAATATCATAACTCATCAATACAATAGAATAACATAGTTGTAAGATTATCTCCTACAACACTTAGTTATTTTTACAAGAATTAACAAAGAAACAATTACAAGGAAGATGATTACAAGAACAAACATGAGAATGATATAAAGATAACACATCTTTATTACATCATTCATATACAAGAGTGAACTTAGTATAATAAGACAGGTGCTTATAATACTAAATTTACAACACAACACATATTCAAGAGAACATGGAACAATCATCATACAACACCTGAGTTACTAAGTGTAGTTAAGATTTGATCTTAACACAGCTTAGTGATAACAGGGTGACTTCATGGGAACAAGTAATGGTAATCATGATAACATAATCTCATGATAACAACACCATTCACACATTGATTAGCATAAAGTAATAAGACAAGTTCTTATTCAATTTTGTTAACACTCAGAGAACAATTACATCAGTGAACACTAATACAATTAATTGCTATTGAACTGTTGTATTATATAATTTCAGTCATGTGCCATGTATTCAAAAGATCACGGTAAGCCCCTTTCATAAACTGCTTAACCAGTTAGTTTGACGTGAGTAAACCGACGATAGCATAGTGGTACCATAGGTTTGACAAACCTCTAGCTTGTAGGGCTAGTATGTTGATCGTATTGATTCAATGGCCGGTAACGTACGACCGGTGACAGGGCGACTTTAAGTCAGGTTCTAGGAAAGCGTCACATGGTGATATTAATAAACAGGAATATTGTAATTAATCCAACGGGATCCTATTAATTAGTAGATTGAGGAATTGATCTTACCTCATGTTTCACTACTAGTAATAGTTTTCGTTGAGGATGCTAGACATACAAAGTGATAGAGGTAAATCGGATGCATTGAAATCTGATTACGTGAGGGTTTCAATGGATTCCTTTTAGGCTCTATGCACTATAGTTCAAGAACAAATTTGAAGAGGTTAACTAACACTCTTAATACTTAAAAGTGTAACAACAGTTTACTCCACAAATATAGAATAATACAAGGAACAGATTTGATAAATCTAATATCCTTAACATATAATGGTTATCTAAACTTTGGTTCGATAACTACAACTACATTATTATATTATTCTATACAAGTTATTACACGTGATTCAAGAATAACATGGACAAGTGGATTGGGAATGGAAATCCATAGTTGAATTGCAAGTAGTGTGGGACTTGTTTGAGCATGTGGTGGGATAGCATCTGGGCTTAACCCTTTCGTATGCCCTATATATAAGCATGCTTGATCTGGTGTCACATCACTTGTACATACAACTATGGAAGAGCCATTGGGTGAACAAGTGAACAAACGACATACAAGTAACAAAATACATGTTGTGATTGTGGATGTGAATGAATCAAGGTTTTCAATTAACTTACTTATGAACTCACCAACCTAGTGTTGACTTTGTTTAAATGCATGTTTTCTCAGGTAACGGACAGGTGTAGATACATATATGCAAGTACTAAGCTAGAGGACTTTTAGAAGACCTAGCTTACTTTTGATTGGATACTTTTGGATGACAAAATAGTGAATCACTTTTGTATATCTTGTACAGATACAAGATATAAACTCATTTATTCTTTTTGATTAGATTTACTTAGTTAAATTATGATGGAACAATGTAATTTAACTTTGTAATTCTATTTCATGTCATGTTAGCATTTCGCATTTATATCTCATGTGCTATGTAAACAATCTGATCATTTGATTATCAGTCATGATATCGCGCCCCGAGAACCTTCCGGCCGACGGGGAAACACGATCCGTTCCCGCCGGCCTGGGGTGTGACAGTTTATGATTCGAGGCACATGTTATTCCTAGGTAAGTTGAAATCCAAATGGAAAGGACCGTTTTGTTGTGCATGAAGTGTTTCCACATGGAGTAGTTGAGCTTGAATCAAAAGGTCGGACATGGAAGGTTAACGGACATCGTTTGAAGCTTTACATCGGAGGACCGATCAGTACTGAGAAGGAGGTAGCACTCCTTGAGTTGCGTAGGTGAGGATAGCTAGGCCTGATTTGTAGAGTTTGTAATATAGGTTGCATGATTTCTTGTAATTTTTTTTTGTGTTTTTCAGTTTATTTGTATATTAGCGTGTTTGTGTTTTTTGTTTAAAGTGTTGCAGGTTTACGATGCTTGAATGATCAGGTATGTCTTGTTATTTCATAATAGGACTATTTCAGGTTAAGTGTGGGTATTTGGTATGATTGATAATCTATTTTCATGTAGGTATTCCCACATATTAAACCCGAACCTTTAGTCGCATAAAAACCCGATTAGGTTTAGATTTTGAATTCTAGGTAATGAATTTTAAGTTTGTAGTTTAATTAGTTTAAATTTTTGTTAATTTAAGTAGAATTCTTGTTTTTTTAGAGTAACTCTAATTAGGTAATTAATCAATACATAAAAAAAGTTAAATTTGAAAACACCGAGAATTGTGGCGTACCGCCAAGCCCTTCACCTACCTTCACCACATACCCCCGGTTCCCACCGCATATCACCCACTCTACCACCAAAACCATCATCGCCACCGCTGCTATCACCACCATCCACCGCCGTTCATCATCGGTTCATCATCCCACCAACCATCCGATACCACTGTTCATCATTACCACTACCGTCGGTTCGTGACCATCGTCATCACCACTACACCATCGCCACCGGTTCACCACTGTACACCACCACCGTTTTAATATAGAAGGTAAGATAAATTAGATTTCTTTTGCGATTTCTAGGGTTTAGATCATAGATAATGTTTCATTCTTGTAGATTATGAGTAGTTTTGGAATAATTTTGGTATTTAGGGTCGATTTGTATTAGTTTTGGATTGATAATGGGTTCGATTAATCGCCATAGATGACCAGCCAAGTTTCAGAGTTTGAAAAGGGGCTGCGTATCGCCGAGGCAACCCTTGCGGTACGCAAAGCTTCCCGGAGCCCAGCCTCTATCCATTTTGTAACCAGAAAAAATTTGTAAATAAATTTTTATTAATATTGTAACATTTTGTAAACAATTTTTGTATATATAAATTGTGTAAATAATTTCTTTTAAATATTTGTATATATGTAAATGTTTAAAAAATAGGTTAAAAATCTTTTAAACATTTTTGTGTAAATAATTTTTGCAAATAAAATTTTGTTAATTTTTTGTTAATTGTATACATATAATTTTGAAAGTTTAGGTTATTACATTGTAAATTTTGTAAATAAAATTTTTATTTTGTAAATAAATTCTTGTACTATATTTGATTATTTTGAAAATATTGTAAAATAGGTTATAACGTTTTTTCTTTATCTTTGTAAATAGATTGGCATTTTTTTCATTTTATACTTTGTAAATATAATTTTTGGTAAAAATTGTAAATAAATTAAATTTAGTTTTTAACGTAGATTAAATTTGTAAATTTTGTCATGTATTTTGTATTGTTGTGCATTATTATTGTAGGATGTCTGGAGCAGCTGAGAGTTCGGCGACAGAGGCCAAGAGGGCCAGAGGTTCGAGTTCTTCTAGACATAGAGCGAGGGAGATTCACTGTTCGTCCCCGGAGATCCTCCCGATAGACGACGACGAGCCGGTTCCCATTGACGAACAACGTCTTAGAGATCACACTATCTTGCAGTTCGAGCATTGGACAGATGAGGCTACACGCTGCGAGAGATTCGTTACGATGGAGCACTACCACCATCGTACATTTTATCGTGAGCTTCTTGAGAGGCTAGGACGTCTGGATGGGTTTGATGCCATCGTTACATGCGAGTGGAGGACTGCTCTCGACTGCAGATGGCCTCGGTATCTGGAGTCGACAGTGGAGTTCCACTCGACATTTCGTCAGACGTCCGGCTCGTTCGATGATCCTGCTGCTGTGTCATTTGCGCTGGGTAGACGCACCTATTCGATGAGCATCCCACAGTTTGCGATTGAGAAGAGATTTTATACGGATGAGCAGGTGAGAGCGCCGGGATTTGCTCAGAGTCTGAGGGCAGTTGTCATAGAGACCAGTGATTTGGGTATTACAGAGCGCCAGTTGGGAGAGTTTTGGATGTCCATTGCAAATGGAGCTTTCACGAGTGGGATTGTCGCGTCTTCGATTCGCGATCCCCTTATCAGATACATCCATAGGATGGTTAGTTGCACTCTCATCGGTCGCAGGGCCGGTGCAGAGAAGTGCAACCATCTTGACTTGTTCTGCATGTATAGCATGATTAGCCGTCGCCCGGCTAACCTCGCCTGTATTCTACTTTCATCATTTGCGAGGGTTTGCCTTGGAGGGGCGACGGCTAGGTAAGATTTGGGGCCCTACATTGGGATGATTGCGACTAGGCTGGGGGTCTTTAACAGATTCCCTCGCCCATTCTTTATCGTAGGGCCCAAGACATGACGATATAGTTTAGATGTCATGCGGCTAGCTGGCATGTGCCCGATGGATGATCCAGCTAGATGGGAGCTAGCTAGGCCTGCCCCTGAGTGTGACATCGAGTACCTGATCGTCCGGCAAGTCCGTACGGTACGTTTACTTTTACTATTTACTAAGCGTAAATACAATGTGAAAACAGTGTGTGACAACAGAACTCAGAAAACAAACAATAGTTGTACGTGTTTAAGTGAAAACTTAAATACAGTACGTACAACAACTCACGATAAACAACAGTTGTATGTATTTAAACGAAAACTTAAGTACAGTTAATACAATAACTCAACAGAAACAACAGTGTATAAACAAATGACAAGAACATATCACTTGCGATCTGATATCCATAGATGAGAAGAATCATATGGTCAATAACTCAGTATGGAAACCAAGTGAATTCAATGGGAACAATGTGAAAACAGTAAAGTTTAGTCGAGTCCGTCTGTGAGGAAACACAATTCAAAACACAAGTTCATTATCGTTTCAGAATAACAAACTGACAGTGTGTTTGCGTGGGTGACGATTCACACAAACATATCTGTAACATCAGTGCCGGAACCGTACCAGAACAGTGATCTCAACAGTGCTATGAACAGTAATCAGGTAAAAAAAACTATATGCATTTCAATGTATTTCTTATTCATATCATATATCATTATCAGGTGTCTTAACAAATAGTGAATTCTGAATCATTTTAGAGAAACAAAACTCAGAAAACATGGTTCATCAGTCAGATAGTTATCTGGCTTTACAGAACCACCATGTGATTATGTGTTAGGATTTTATTACGTATAAACATATGTGAGGCTTTACAGAACAAAACAACACGGATGTTGTTACGTGAATGCTAAACTGACGGATTATTCGTATAGGTGACGATCTGTACGAATAAATCTGAAAGTTTAACATTCTGAATGATATCCGATAATTAGAAAACAATATTGAAGAGTATGGTTATCGTCGTGTTCGTACGGGTGACGATTCGAACGAATACACGCGATGACTGTACGATTCGATTTTAAACAGTAAATTTAATATTTTTGAAAATTTAAAATAAACGAAAGATATTAGTTAATTTACTAGGAATAACCACTTAAAATAAATTTAATAAATCTTGTTTTATAAAACGTGTCGTTTCTTGACGAAAACCACAAACTACCGGGTATTTTGAAACATTAAATGGGATCATTTAATTCACCATCTACCACCACCAACCTCACACCCTTCCACCATTTTCGTTTTTCTTACTCTCTCTCTCTAGAAAAGACTTCCTCCTCCTTCTCTCTAAAATTTCTTCGCGATTTCTTGTTGGATTCGAGCATAGTTGGTGCCAAAACGTTCATCTCAGCACGAAGATCACGGAAATATAAGTTATTCGAGATTTTACTCGTTATTTTGAGGTAAATCTTCATGTTATTTTCGGCTTTAGGTGATGTCGCGACCCCTCCTTGTAGTTATTGCTATGTTAACTGGTTTTAAACACTTAGTAACTTTGAGATAAGTCATGGTTAGCAACCAGGAGGCCCTAGAAACGGATTTGTAACAGGTTAAGCTTGTGGGAGACGATGATGATACAGGTTCGTGACAGCCTTGCATCGGCCGAATCTGGGAACAGGTAGCCGAACCTTGTGGCTTAAGAAGGTGACGGCCGAATCATGGGGCGAACCCTACGTCGGCCGAACGTCTTTTCTGGTGAGCCGAACACTAATGTAGTGCGAACCTGGAATCGCCGAACCCTGGGTCAGGCGAACCCTCCACCCACGAACCAACAAGGGGACGAACCTAACCCTTGCTAGCCGAACCCTCCTCCTGATGAGCCGAACCCATGAAATCACGAACCTTCATGTCACGACCACGATCCAAAAGCCATGCAAGGCACATAGCAGCCGAACCTTTGGGCCGAACCTCACCCTTCGATTCATGGGCGAACCTTAGGCAGCCAACATTCAGCCGAACCTATAAGCTACACGAACACAGAACATCTCTCATGATGGCCGAACCTTGGGTAGCTGTTGCATGGGAACTCCACGAACCTAGGACCCCACTAGGGCTTAGCCGAACCTCCCTGTTACCCTAGCCGAACCTTCCCCTATTAGCAATAGTTTTGCTGGATTTAGATGCTTGAAGCTTAGATATTAACAAATATGGTGACTTTAGGATTAAGGAGTGCATGGAAATTCGTATACAAATACATGCATGAATTGAATCATGTGTGAGAGTGCATGGGAATTATGTAGGTGCATGGAAAGCCCATTAAGGCCCATCATAGTAATATAGGGCTATTGATGCAACTATGGGCTAGTGTCAATAATAATGGGCTTCTTAAACACACTAACAACCTAATATAAGTTGTTAACATATATTGAAATGGATTAACACTTGGGAATTATTAGGGACATTTCATATGAAGTGTAAGTAACATAGATAATGTAAATTAAATATCTATGTGGAATTATTCAAGGAAGTTGATTGGTGATCAATTGGAAAGCAAATAAATTAATGGGCCTAAATGGGCCCAATGGGTTTGACTAGGGCCCATCACATGTTAAATGCTTATTAAATTCAAGAAATGACATATTAATAAAAGAAAACGATTTATAAACTTGTAAAGTAAAGTAAATGATTTTCTAAACTAATGTTTTAACTTAAAATGAAATTTAATAAAAACATAGTAACCATGACTTGTTGTGATTAATTATGGGATTTGGTTATAAAAGGGTATCTACGCTAGATTAAATCATAGAAGCATTTTAGTAACTTAGAACACTTAGTTGCACACCGAGACCAAACCTTAGATACGACAACTAATACGTATACTTATCGTATTTGACTTATTCTTAACACAACTCAGGAACTGAAGAAACCTAAGCTACAAACAACGAGCGCGCATTTTGTGATAGATCATTTACACAGCAACATAGGTGAGGTCATTGCCCCATTTATAAACATTTTGCTTTACAAACGCGAGGCTGAGAAGCATGCATAAAATATTTTCTTGGATTATATTTACTTAACATACTTATTATTTGTAACCAAATTTGTTAACCTATATTATATCTAGGAACACTTATTGCAGGTTTCAAAAAGGATTATTTACTTATCATAAGTAGATAATTGTTTCAACTATGTATACTTTTGCAACGATCTATTATCAACGATCAAATTTCAACGGTCTATTTTCAAAGGGATATCTGGGAAGTATCAAAGATAACATGTGAACGGTCAATAACGGTCAAGTATGGTCAGTAACGGTTATGAACGGTCAAGAACGGTCAATAAAATCCTATAATTCAAAAGATGTCCTAGCTAGACTGATTGAGTATAGGTCACATGCTTGATGATATTTACAGATTTTCTTCCACTACTAAAAACTTAGATTGCTAGACTAGTCTACTCGAGTATGACCAAGGCCCAATCATTTGATCTTAGATTTTATTAGATGTTTATTTAATTACTTATTTAAGCATTTATTGAATTGTTTCTACAAATGTCTTGATTGATCATGTTTACATGATGAACTTCAGAAATCGATAGAGACTTCAAGGTGTATTTACAGGAGCAATGACATGGAGAACTGAATAACTATTGTGTAAACGGTGAGGGTAAAATGCTTAATTATCTTTAACAACAATGACATATGTGGGTTAGTATGTGGTGGGATGGCGTCTGGGCGGGTTGTAGGCTCGACTCAGGGGTATGCCCTATACATAAGCATACCGATCTGGATATTTCATGTGATGTTGATGAGATTGAGGTTGTTACCCGAGGGTTGAACAAATGTTTTATGAACATGTTTTGAACTATGACAGGGAAGGAATAAAAGGTTAGGGAGAATGCCTAACTATCAGTAACATCAATGTTCTATGTGGCTTACTATGTGGTGGGACGGCATCTGTGTGGGTTGTAGGCTCGACTCAGGGGTATGCCCTATATATAAGCATACCGAGCTGGATGATACAGGTGATGTTAATGAGGTTAGGGTTGTGCCAAAAGAACTGGGTTTTGCAGAACTATTTTTTTTTTAAAATGTTAAACCATATGAACTCACCAACCATGTGTTGACTTTATTTTTTGCATGCCTTCTCAGGTGACGAACAGGTTAAATAAGCAGTTCTTGCTTTTGAGCTATGATTTCAGTTAGAGGACCTAGCATTTTTGGAACTGCATACTTTTGGAAAACATCATTATACATATTATTTTGTATATCTTGTGCAGATACAAGATAGAAGATTTATGATGTTAACAGTAGATTTACATTGTTAAATTACGAACTAAACTGATGTAATTTAACTTTGTAATTCTACTTTTATTTAGCAGTTTCTCAGTTATATTTATATATCATGTGCAATGTAAACAATCTGATCATTCCTATTATCAATCACGATATCGCGCCCCGGGAACCTTCCGCCCGACGGGGGAATCCGCTGCAATCTCGCTGGCTCGGGGAGTGACAATATCTGTGAGTTTAACATTCTGAAATAATAATTGAAAAGTAGAAAACAAAAATCAGAAAGTGAAACCATCGTCGTGTTCGTTCGGGTGACGATTCGAACGAATACGCGCGAAGACGACGCGATCTGACGAAATGGAATTAATAAACGATTTAGAAACGGTAATAAAATAAGGAAAATAAACTTAAAACATTTATTAGGAATTACAACCTTAAAAACCTAAAATTAAACTCTTTTATTTAAAACGACATATACGCGTGTTACGTTCTGAAACGCGACGAAAACGAAAACCAAGCAAAGGACACGAACCCGAACTCACCCGGGGTATAAATACCATAAATGAGTCAACAACCTCATTTATTACACCTCCTCTCTCTCTCTAAAACTAAAATCTCGGTTCTCTCTCTCTCTCTAAGAATTTCAAACTTCAAATCCTTGTATCTCTCTCGTTTTTTGACGAAATCGTGTGTTCTTGGTGCCAAATCGCAGCTATAATCATCCTCTACATGAAAGTACAACCGATCTAAAGAAAAATCCAACCAAAACCGAGGTATCTGAGCTTGAAAATCATGAAAACTAGGGTTTTCACCTCTCTTGGTTCGAACCCCAACTTAACCGGTTACCACCCTTCTACTTGAACTTGCACCACAAAAACCAGCCCTAGCACTCACCATCACCTACAACCTCCATGGGTTTTGGCAGCAGAGGTGTTTGGTACCACCTGGTCGACCTGAACAGCGAGCCAAATGGCTGCCTTGGCCGAAGGAAGGCTGGCCTAGCCGAATGGCCAAGGGCCGCCTGGCTGGCACCCGACCAAACCAGCTTCTGGACTGAGTGGCTTTTGTCAGTGCTTCCTCATTCGGTGAGCCACATTCGGCCTAAGTAGCAACCCTTTGATCCTCATTCATTCGGTCAAGCTCACTCGGTGAGCCTCATTCTCTCGGCCAAGGACCATCTTCATTCGATCGACAATCATTCCCTCGGCCCATTCTCACTTGGTTCGGCCCATCTATTCGGCCATGTGGACTGGTTTGGCCCATAAGTGGCTGGTTCGGCCCACTTAATCTTGGATATAAACAAACGCATACCATGGATAACCTATATGAGAACAACATGCATAGGAAATACTAGATTACTACAAAGGTGGTAATGGGTTGGTTTAATGAGCTTCATAAAGCCTAAAACCTTGCCTTTTGAATATGTTAACAAGTGATTTCAAAGTGTTAAGACAAATGGAACAATGGTCATACAAAATTCTTTTACAAGATGCCAAAGGTTTATAACCTTTAATCTAAAATCTAAGTTTATGCTTGTAACTATAATAGGTTTCAAGAATATACACCATGACAAGGTTCACATCAATTTAAACATAAATCAAATAACAAGATATGCTAAACTCAATCTAATTTGAATAAGTGTTAGTATAATCTATAACAATTGAACCAAGGCCGAATGGTGACCAAGACCGAAAAGTGTTAGCCAACTTTAGGCCTAACACATACACGCACACAAATCTCTATAACTTATACTCATAAGTGACAAACAACATGAAATCAATACAGGATCGTGAAAACTACACCAAGTACAACAAAGAGCGCGTGCATTCTTGTTTATACTTAGTCAACCACATCAACTACAAGGTGAGTTCATACACCCCTTTTTCTAATCTTAACTGATTTTAACTATCGGGGCCGAGAAACATGCTAAATCTTTTATTTACTTAAAAGTTTTAGTACACATATTGATTATACTATGATTTAGATAATATTTTTTTGACTTTATTATCGTTTATCATTTTATGTATGCTTGTCTGATCATATCATAACTGAAACAACTAGGATGAAACATGATAATCTAGCTTCATGAATCATCAACACAATAGAATAATATTAGTTGTAAGATTATATCTTATGACATTTTTTTATTATTACATGAATGAGCAACGAGATAATCACAGGTTAACATGCTGACAATAACAAGAACTAACAAGAACAAACAAGAATGATATGAAGATAACATATCTTCATAATATCATTCACCACCGGAGTTAGCTAAGTGTAATAAGACTAGCTCTTATCTCACTATGCTTACAACTCGGTGAAGACTATGGGATAACACGAAACAACATCAATGAGAACATGAGTTATGATCATGTCCACATGACTTCATGACATCATCAACCACCTAAGCTAACTAAGTGTAGTAAGACTAGCACTTACAACACTGTAGTTGCAACATGGTGAAAACTATGGAATCACACGAATGATAATCATGATAACGTAACTTCATGATAACAACATCATTCAGACAAATACTAACATTATATAATAAGACTAGTTCTTATATAACTTTGTTAAAACCTACGAGAACGCATAACATTGAGAACAAACAAACATTGGTGAACACAACAACAATTGATTACTATTGAACTGTCTGTATAATATGACTTCAATCATGTGCGATGTATTCAAGTTTAACATTGTAAGTCCCTTAACACGAATCATTTACCAGTTAGTTTGACGTGACTAAACCGATGATAGCATAGTGGTATCATAGGTTTGACAAACCTCCGGCAGGTAGGGCCGGTATGTTGATCGTATTTATCATTTGGCCGGTAACGTATGACTGGTGACAGGGCGACAACAATCAGGGTCTGGTAAGCGACACATGGTGATATTAATCTACAGTGATAATTGTAATTAATCCTTCGATTCTATTGACTAGTAGACTGAGGAATTGATTTTCTCTCATGTCACATTACTGGTAGTAGTTACGTTGAAGTCTATGGGAACATCAAAGTGGTAGAGGTAAATCGGATGCATTGTCATCTGATTACGTGAGGATTGCAATGGATTCCTTCTAGGCTCTATGCACTTTAAGCAGAGAATAGATATCAATTGGTTAACTAACACTTCTATTATTAGTAGTGACTAACAGTTAACCCCACAAGCGAGAGAATAATAATAAGGATAAGATTAAATAAATCTATTTTCCTTAAAACATTGAGGGTTTATCAACACTACGGTTTGATAACTAAACCCCTCTTACTATATTATTCTACATATAATACACTGGGTGAATATCAAACGGGTTGAACACATGTGAGATGAAAATGGTTATCTACATTTGTATTGCGAGTGGTGTTGAATTCTGTTAATTTATGTGGTGGGATGGCGTCTGGGCAGGTTGTAGGCTCGACCCTTTCGTATGCCCTATATATAAGCATAACTGATGGGATGAAATATTGCTTGTAAATATAACTATGGACAGGCCATTGTGGAAATGGATGAATCAAACTTAACAAGGACCTTGTATGACATTGTGATTGTTAATGTGAGCAAATCAATGGTTTTCAATTACTAAATTTATGAACTCACCAACCTAGTGTTGACTTTGTTTAAATGCATGTTTCTCAGGTGACGAACATGTTTAGTCACCAGCATTCAGGGATATAGCTAGTGGCCTTTTAGAAGACCTAGCTACATTTTGTGTCGAGCATACTTTTGAATGACAAAACAATGAATCATCTTTTGTAGACCTTGTACAGTTGCAAGATAGAAACTCATTGATTCTTTTGGTTAGATTTACTTAGTTAAATTATGACGAAACATTGTAATTTAACTCTGTAATTATGTATCATCGTCATGTTAGCATTTCTCAATTATATATCATGTGTTATGCAAACAACCTGATCATTTTGATTATCAAACGATATCGCGCCCCGAGAACCTTCCGACCGACGGGAAAGTCGATCCAGCCCGCTGCTCGGGGTGTGACACTGAGGGACCCCCGGATGTTGAGGCGCTGCAGAGAGGCCTACCACCAGAGCGTCAAAGGATACTACACAGGGTGGAGAGGCCTTAGTAGACTTACCCTTTATGTGAGCCTCGTCCTCCACGCATTACTTTAGATATTGTTTGGGAGGAGTTACAGAGGCAAGGTCGGATACAACGCATTATCATGTCACATTTTGGGATAGAGATTCCTGACTGGTTCAGCGCTCCGGATCCACCACCACAGCAGCCAGGCGGACAGGATGAGGAGCCTCATGATTGGATCTCCAGCATCTTAGCAGTTGTAGTTGCTCTTTAGTACCTTTTCTTTATTTCTGTTTTGATCATCATGGTCTGTATACATTTGACTTATGTTTTGTTTCAAACTCAGTTGTATTGTGGTTGTTTATGTTGATTATCTTATGGTTGTTCATTATTATCCATGTGTATGTTGATGGTTTGTTATGAGTGTTAGTGGATTGCCAAATTTATCGTTAGTGTTCAGAATGCAAGTTGGGACTTATATATGATTGCGATTGGATTTGATGGTGGTTGATAAAACTTACAAGGAAATTGTCACATATCAGGGAAGTTGTACAAAAGCTGTAAATTGTATATTTCTGTTGATTTATTCACTATTTCGTGTTCCACATTAAGGACAATGTGTGATTTTAAGTGTGGGTATGCAAGATTTGTGTTTAAAATTGTAAATTTTAGTAAATGATTTGATAATTTAAAAAAATATTTGAAAAACCAGTAAAATACAAAAAGATTTTCTTTTTTAAAAATTGAGTCATTTTTAATTAATCAAGTCAGTTTAGTTAGGGTTGAGTTTTTTATTTTAATTTTTCTTTTACAGAGTAATCTTGCTTGGATTGTTTAGATCTTCATTTGCAATTTGGTTTGAATTACCCTTATTAGTTGGGTAGTGATGACTTACACATTTTTAGTAGAAAGGCAACCAACAGGTTTACAATAACTCGATCGCGAATGGAATGTTATACGATCGTGTTACTTTGGATTTGACATGCACGGCTTTTACACAAAACCAGCTAAGTCTTTTTCAATTTTTATTTTCTTTTCCTTTATTTTTACTCTGTATCATCTTTTTTTAGGTTTTTAGTTGTTTAATTGTAAATTGAGTCTGATTTTAAATTTTCTAGGTTAGATTGTGTAAATATTGTATTTAATTTTGTAAAATGTCTTTGAATTAGATTTTGCATTAAAATGGAAAATGATAGGTATAATCAGGAATTTTGTGCTTTATAAAAAGTTTAAACTTACGCATCTAATTTGGGATATGTTGGTAGGCCTAACCGATAGAAAGGTTTTCTTGTATTGATATAATTTACTTAATTTTCATGATGCTAGTGGGTTTTGCCTTGGGAAATATGGGGATTCTAAAACTGTTTAATTGTGATTAGAGGAACTTTTGCAAACAAACGACCTAATGTTTTTAAAATTAAACCTTGCACATCTGTTCTCTTTTTATGAAAATAAATTCGAGACTTATGGCGCATGTTAAAAGAAACATCATCCACCAATCCCCTAAATGGGCTGAGCTTGCAGAAAAAAATAAAATAAAATAAAATAAGAGCTGCAGCTTATGTGTCATACCCCAGATGGCAACCGAGTATAACACCACTAACTTAGGCTCAGTAATTTAGAAGCAAAATAGCCATACCTTCATCCATTCCATCTAAGGTTTGATTTTTAAATGCATTTTGGTTGTTCGAATGTAATGGTACCTTGAAAGCTTTTATCAGGATTAGGTTGATCTGTATGACTTAAATGTAATACCTATAGTTGATTGAATCATTTGAACATAATGAATCAAGACTAGGGAGCCTAGATATCAGTTGTTGAGTTTAAGTGGTTACAAATAATGACAATCGTGGTTAATGCGTATGTGTTTTGGAATTAATGAAAATTTTTGAGTTTGAAAGCCAAATTTTTGGTTGTGATTCCATTGCAAATTTTTTTCGAGGACGAAAAATGTTCAAGTGTGGGTATTTTTGATGGGTTGTAAAACACATCCAGTTTTTAAGTGATTTTGAGTCGATTTTAGTTTGTAATTACATCGTTTATGGTTATTTCTAGTTTCTTTTTACATTTTGTGGGTTTTACAGGTTTGACGAGTGAAATGAGAGGAAATCGAGGTTGAAACATGAAAGAATAGAGCCCCGGATAAAATCGAGAGAAAAAGACAAAGTTTCATCATTCTGCTTCTGTCGCGGTACGCTAAGAAGAGAAAATAACCCTCGGCGGTACGCGGAGGATTTCGGGAGATGCCCGCTTATTTTTTCCATCGTGGTACGCTGAGGTGGATTTAATTGAGCTCGGCGGTACGCGATGAAGTTTGAATTTTGAAAAAAGCCAACTAGAATTCGAGAATTATAAGGAGAAGCTTCCCAGCCGTTTGAAGAAGCATTCTCGACCATTTTGGAAGCAGGGGAGCATCTCTGGAGCTTTTGGAACCATTTGGAGAGCTTTGGAGGCCTAGGAATTTCTAGGAGGCTAGTGTTCATTAGAAGACAACTTGGTTATTTCTTATTTCTTAATTGTTCTTCATTTCCAGTAGTTTATTACATTTCATTCTATTGTTTCTGATTATTCTTGACTGAGAATGATTTGTATTGGCTAGTTCTTTGATTCTACTTAGGTTAGGATGAATGTTTGCATGATTATTGATTACTATTGACTATGGTTTTGATTATTGATGGAAAACATTTTTGTAACACATCTTATTATGTCATTTTGATGAGTTTTGCATATCTAATCTTGATTATATCAGTTCATATCATGTTCCATACGTGTTTATTGATGTTCTTAGGGGTTTATGTGTGTCTAAGTTTAGAAATCCGGAAGGTGATAGACTTGTCGGGTGATCTTTAGCATTAGGGTTTTCTTAGTAATTACCTGGAAGGGATGGTTCTTTGAAAGTCTTGGTGTTATTGTCATTTCGTATCAAATTAGACATTTTAAGATTACTCCTTGCATCTTTGGTGTATTGAACAAGAAAATCAGGAATGTGGCTTGTTCATTTAAGTACAAAAGTGTTGTTGGAAAAATCCGGGAGGTGATCCGACTAACTAGTGTGTGTATTGCAAGATTAGGTTTTCTTAGTTGGTTACATCTTGTAATTGATCCAGAATCCATTAGGTTACCTATGTTTTGCTGTTTATGATCCTAATTCCATCGTGTCAACCAAAGTCAATAGTTCCGATAATCACAAACAGTAATCCAACCTAAGTAGAGTTTTTCCCATTTAATTAAGTTTTTCTAATAATCACAAATAGTTCCAATAATCACAAATAATCACAAATCTGTTAATCTGTTTCTGGGGTTAATATTAGTTAAATTGACTTTTTCTAACTTAATTAGGATAATTAGTTTAATTAATATAGTAATTTTCATTTTTATTCAAAACCCCCCTCTCTTTGATTTAAATCATTTTCTAGTCTTGTTTCGTTAAGTCAGTGTCTCGTGGGTTCGATATCTCGACTTTCATTAGCTATTCTACAATTGATAGGTACACTTGCCTGTCGTAGTGGTTTAGTTTAGGATTTTAGGTTTTAACTCGTTGTAATTATGTTAAGTCTACGTTAGTGTTTGTAGTTATTTTCTTAGACCACTTTTAGGAACATTAGTTAACATGATCACATAGGATTAACGAGCATGCTAGAACTTTAAAAAAACGATATGTGTTGTGGAACATGCTATAAATGGGAACTTACTATAATTATTAAGTTGTTCATGAACGCAAATTATGAGTTTTGCACACGACGAGCACAAGCACGAATGTTACATGATTCACAACCGACACACAGTTTACCAACGGGTCGTTGACTTGACACGGTCAAACATGAGCAAACACGGTCAATGTGGACCGGTACGGACAAACATAACAACTGAGGGTTGTTGAGCACAAACATGAGCACGTACACAAACACGGTCACTTACAGGAACTCACATATGGTATACGTTATAGGTAGCCGATGACCGACACGTCTTCCAAGCAGGAGCTTACGCTTGCATTTTCACATTTTCATTAAGGTGAGTTTACGGCCCCTCTTTACTCTTTTACAAGCTTTTCAAATAGGGGGGGAATACTTGTTGAATCGAGTCAAGCATTACTACTGTACAAACATTTTATGTGTTTGCTGGTTTATTAGACAGACATTAAGTGTTCTAATCGTAACAAGCCCTCACAAAGTCTTACCGTTAATGTACAAACAACGAGGTGAGTTTGAATAGATCTATTTGGGTGTGACGAACCCCACGTGGCGCAATACTGACCGGAGGTCGGGACACGTGAAATTTCGACCTATCTTGCTATGTTATTACGAGACATAGTAGAGGCAAGGACTAACAAGTCTAGTTCAGTAGTGACGCACTGAAACTTGGAGCTTAGGGCTCGGGACTAACATTTTAATAAACAGCATGTCACATGTTTTCTTACTATCTATGTATATCAAAACCTGTGAACTCACCAACCGTTGTGTTGACAGTTTTTCTTAAACTTGTATTCTCAGGTAACTGACAGGCATATGGATTCAGGAAACGCACCTAAGGATTTGAGCTTAGGATCTGCATCATTAATGTCATGTCATTTTATCAAACAATTATTATTTACATTATCTATTTTAAGCAATATAATGTCTAACATCTTATTTTCTGCTGCATTATGAAACTTATATTATTCCGCTGCTTAATTGTTAAACTGTTTGGTTGTTTTCATGTCAAACAACGTATTTTGAAAACACATATAGAGTTGTTCTATATGACAATGAGTTGCGATTCTGGCCACGTCACACCCATGTGGACTGGCTCAACACATGGGAATTTGTGGGTGTGACAGACTGGTATCAGAGCCAGGTTATAGAGAACCAGGTTTGCATATAGTAAACTTAGACTATAGCCATTGCTCAACATTAGACACTACACTTAGACATTGCACAATAATATGTTACTATTATCTGTTACTTACTAATTTAAGATTTCAGGATGGCCGACAACAATGACGAGGGGAGGAACCCGAGGAAACGCCCCGCGGAACGCGAGCTGACAGAGGAGGACCGTCAGAGGATTCGGGACATCGTATCCCATTTCGATGTCGAGGAGGCTGAGAGAACGCGTTTAGCGAAACGTGCCAGATCCTGGAGTTGGTACCCACCTATTGTATGGGACTGGGTTATAGAGGACAGAGTACCTTTCCAACAACTACGGACTGATGACTCGCGTGCACACCGACTTCTGGCACTTGGTGTGCCACTCGAGCGGGCTTTCACGGCCATGTTGCTCGACCAGGTCGGGAGGCACGTAGGTCGCACGAGCGGGATGAGGAGGTTAGAGCTCTCCGAGAGGAGACCCAGCACCTCTGAGGACAGATAGACTATCTGCAGAATCAGGTAGTGGACGAGATTACAGTGTTCCAGAACCGGGCAGCGCAACTGGAGGAACGACAAGGAGAGGTCGCTGCAGTGGTGTAGGACCAAGGTGAGCGATTAGCTGCGGTGGAGGTCGCGAAAGAGGAGAACCAGGAGATACTCCTGAACGCTTGGGCCGAGTAGCTTATTGTGGAGCCGGAGCAGGAGACTCAGTTCGAGGCCGAGGACCTTGAGGAAGGTGACTTTAACAAAGACCTGACGAGAATCCTGAGGAGGATCAGGATGATGGTCTAGCGGATAGTGGAGACTCGCACTCCACGATTGCGTCGGATTAGTTATATTGTTCTGTTTCAGTTTATTTTACTTTTTGTACGCCTGGATGAGCGGGATGTGCTCATATGAACTTGATAGTAGTATTACACTTTGAAAATCATTGTACTTCAAGTTATCATTAATGAATTGATGTTTTGTTTTTGTTTACTTTGTGTCTTGATCATGACTACCACTAACATGGCATCTAACATAACTCTTGACAAACACTCTAACCCATGATGACTAACACTCTATCCCTTCTGTATAGAAACCGACTATGACTGGAAGAGGAACGCATACCCGCCATCCCAAGCGAACAATAGGTGCGGCAACCATCAAGATGATGGTTGATCGCCGGGTCAACAAGGGGATTGCTGAGTATTAAGCAAGTCGCCAGCACAGCGAGACTAGTGGGACTAACAACGGTACTAACACTCGATAACCCTACTAACATAGTAAAGCTATCATTATTACTAACATGAGACATTGGTTATTGACGAACAGGATCGCATGGCAGCGCCAACAAGGGGTGCTCATTCAAGCCATTTCTGAACTGCCATCCCCATACTTTCAAGGGAAGAGAGGGAGCCGTTGGGATGCTCCGATGGGTGGAGAAGCCAGAATCTGTCTTCTCAATGTCCGAGTGCGCAGATGAAAACCGACTTAAATATGCAACCGGTACTCTTGAGGGACCGGCCCTCACATGGTGGAATACCCATGTCCAAACACTGGGTTTGGACGGAGGTAACTCGATCACCTGGGGAGATTTCACCAGAATGCTGCAGGAAGAGTACTGCCCCAGAAATGAGATCAAAAAGCTAGAGGAGGAATTCTGGGTTTATAAGATGGTGGGCTCAGAGATAGAACAATACTGCACACGGTTCAACGAACTGTGCAAATTGTGCCCGAGAATGGTGACCCCGGAGTATAAGAAGATCGAGCAGTTCATCAGCGGACTGCCCGAGCAAATCCAGAGCATGGTCACAGCCACTGATCCGACCCAGATCCAACCTACAATCCGACTGGCTCATAAACTGACCGATCAGGCGCTAGCTCAGGGAAAGCTATCAAAACGAGGTGAACATCTGACACCTCAGGAAAGCCACAAACATAAGTGGGAACCCAGCCATCACCAATCTCACTCATCACACCAACAAACACAAAGATATGCACCAACAAGAGCCTTTACCGCCACCCAACCCGATGATAAGGGGAAGGGTGTATACCAGGGAAAATACCCACTGTGTAACCGATGCTCATACCATCACTTTGTGCAATGTGAGAGACACCGTTGCCTGAAGTGTGGGAGACATGGCCATATGGCCAAGGAATGCAGGTACAAGCTACCTAATAATAACAACAACCACAACCACAACCAGAACAACAACCAGAACACCTTAAATGGGTGTTATGAATGTGGAAAGCCGGGACACATGCGGAGTGATTGCCCGCAACCGAAAATGGTTGGAGGTGGCTCAGCCAAGGGTCGAGCTTTCGTGATAGGTTCAGGGGAAGCCAAAGATGACCAGAACATCGTAACCAGTACGTTTCTTTTAAATAATGTCTATGCTAGTATATTATTTTATACCGGTGCCAATAGGAGCTTTATATCAAGTGAATTTAGCAAATTGTTTGATATTACCCCAACACCACTAGACTATAAGTATACCGTGGAGTTAGCCAATGGCAAACTAATTGAAACGCAACACATTTATCGAGGATGCGTCATGATTCTGGCGGACCACGGGCTCGAAATCGACTTGATGCTGGTTAGTCTCGGGAGCTTTGATGTGGTCGTTGGAATGTACTGGCTGTTTGCAAACCAGGCTGAGATCGTAGGCAACGAGAAGATCGTACGAGTTACACTGTCGAGCGGAGAGCAGATCTCGATTCAGGAGGAAGGACGGGGGATACATCTGAACATAATGTCTTGCTTGAAGGCGAACAAATACATACAAAAAGGGTACACTGCTATACTGGCCCTTATCACGGTGCAACATAAGCAGGAAAGGAAAATCAAGGACATCGTCGTAGTCCGCGACTTTCCTGAAGTATTTGCCGACGACTTGCCTGGACTGCCACCGAGACGACGGATCAAGTTCCAGATAGACCTCACTCCTGTAGTGGCCCCAATTGGCAAAGGTCCATACAGACTAGCACCGACAGAAATGCAAGAGCTATCTAACCAGTTGCAAGAACTGTTAGACAAGGGATTTATCAGACCGAGCTTCTCACCTTGGGGAGCACCTGTCTTATTCGTGAAAAAGAAAGACGGATCATTTGGTATGTGCATCGACTACATGGAACTGAATAAGGTAACGATCAAGAATCGATACCCGCTGCCACGAATAGACGATTTGTTTGATCAGTTACAAGGATCAAGCTACTATTCGAAAATCGATTTAAGATCGGGTAACCATCAACTAAGGATACAGGAAGATGACATTCCAAAGACTGCCTTTAGAACCCGATACGGACACTACGAATTCTTGGTTATGCCCTTCGAGCTGACCAATGCACCAGCTATATTCACGGATCTCATGAATAGAGTGTGCAAACCCTATTTCGACAAATTCGTAATAGTTTTCATCGACGACATCCTGATCTACTCTAAGAATCAGGAGGAACATGCTGAACATCTAAGGCTTGTCTTGGAATTACTGAAGAACGAGCAGCTACACGCGAAATTTTCCAAATGAGACTTTTGGATTCGTGAAGTTCAATTCCTTGGACGTGTTATCAATAAAAATGGAATACACGTAGACCCAGCCAAAATCGAAGCCATCAAGAACTGGGAAGCACCAAAGACTCCAACCGAGGTGCGGCAATTCCTAGGTCTGGCAGGGTACTACCGACGATTCATCGAGGGATTTTCAAAAATTGCTCAGTCATTGACATCCCTAACTCATAAAGACAAGAAGTTCGATTGGGGAGAGAAACAAGAGACTTCTTTCAACTTATTGAAACAGAAGTTATGCACTGCACCAATTCTATCCTTGCCGGAAGGATGTGATGACTTCATGGTGTATTGTGACGCCTCAAAACAAGGACTCGGTTGCGTGCTGATGCAAAGTGAGAAGTTCATAGCATACGCATCATGACAACTCAAGGTGCATAAAAAGAATTATACAACTCATGATCTCGAGTTGGGAGCCGTGGTGTTTGCCCTGAAGATTTGGCGACACTACTTATACGGCACGAAGTGTACCATCTTTATCGATCATAAGAGCTTACAACACATCTTCAATCAAAAGGAGCTAAACATGAGACAACGAAGATGGGTTGAACTCATTGGCGATTATGATTGCGCCATCAAATACCACCCTGGTAAAGCAAACGTAGTGGCCGACGCACTAAGTCGGAAGGAGACAACCAGACGCGTACGTGCACTACAACTTACGATTCATTCGGAACTGCCACAACGGATCTGGAACGCTCAACATGAAGCTCTTAAGGCCGAAAACCTCACTCAGGAATCCTTGCGTGGCATGGAGAAGCATCTGGAGGTGAAGACCGATAGAGCATACTACTTCATGGGTCGAATCTGAATTCCACACCACGGAGGATTGAGAAATGTAGTGATGGATGAAGCTCACAAGATCCGGTATTCTATACGTCCGGGCTATTATAAAATGTACCATGATCTAAAGAATACCTATTGGTGGCCGAACATGAAAGCATAAATAGCAACTTACGTCGGCAAGTGTTTAACGTGCTCAAAGGTCAAAGTTGAGTACCAAAAGCCATCATGTCTACTTCAACAACCTGAGATACCGATGTGGAAATGGGAACAAATTTCCATGGATTTCATAACCAAGCTACCTAGGACGGCAAGTGGTTGCGATACCATCTGGGTTATCGTAGACCGACTAACAAAGTCAGCACACTTTCTACCCATCAAGGAGACTGATAAGTTAGATAAAATCACCCGGATTTATCTGAAGGAAGTGGTCACTCGACATGGAGTACCAATCTCGATCATCTCTGATCGCGACAGCCGATTCACGTCGCACTTCTGGAAGTCTTTGCATAAGGCACTAGGAACGAGATTGGACATGAGTACCGCTTACCATCGATAGACCGATGGGCAAAGTGAGCGAACTATACAAACATTATAGGACATGCTTCGCGCTTGTGTCATTGATTTTGGCAATAGCTGGGAGACTCATTTGTCATTAGTTGAGTTCTCATATAATAACAGCGATCACACAAGGATACAAGCTGCAACATTCGAGGAACATTACGAAGGTAAGTGCCGATCACCCATCTGCTGGGCGGAAGTTGGAGAAAGTCAACTGACTGGCCCCGAGCTTGTGCATGAAACGACTGAGAAAATCGTGCAGATACGCAAACGAATGGCATCAGCTCAAGACAGACAGAAAAGCTATGCTGAAAAACGACGTAAACCATTGGAATTCCAGGTGGCAGACAGAGTGTTGCTCAAGGTCTCGCCCTGGAAGGGAATTATTCGGTTTGGAAAACGAGGGAAGCTGAATCCACGTTACATTAGACCTTTTGAGATTACCAAACGAATAGGCCCAGTGGCCTATGAACTAAACCTGCCAAACGAGCTGAGCAGTGTACACAACGTATTTCACATATCAAACCTCAAGAAGTGTCTATCCGATGAAACACTTATCATTCCTCTTTTGGAGATACAGATCGACAAACAATTAAACTTCGTTGAGGAACCGGTTGAGATTATGGATCGGGAAATCAAGAAGCTTAAACTCAGCAAGATACCAATAGTGAAAGTGCAATGGAATTCGCGACGCGGACCAGAATTCACGTCGGAACGTGAAGATCAGATGAAAAAGAAACACCCACACCTGTTCGCGGAACAGACAAACACTGGCAACACGAGCTGAATTTCGGAACGAAATTCTTTCTAACCAGGGGATGATGTGACACCCCGTAAAATCCAGGTCAGCATCTTATTATAATAAATATTTATTTAATTGATATTTGTACATGTGGCACTAGAATTAGTTTAATTTAGTGTGACACGTGGCATGATAGTACGAACACTGACACACAACAGGATAATTCGAGGGATTATCGAAAAACCGCACACACGTGCCAAAAAGTCATGAACGTTGGTGAACGTCACAACAATTAGTCACAAAAACACTTCGCGGGTCAATTATGGTTAATAATTGATAACTAGAGTTCAAACGATGCACAATCGACGCGTTACAGTTGAGAAATGTGCAGAAACGAGCCCGAAACATGAAAATAGGCTAATGGGTTTGTCAGGTGGCCCAGGCGGTACGCCTCACCCCAACCTTTGATCCTAAGCGAACGCGCGAGAGTCCAAAATCGCTAAAATCTTTAAAGGACCAACCAGAGACTTGATGCAACCTTACCACTCATTACCCTCGAAACTATCAGCTAAACTCCGGCTCAACACACTTCCCCTTCATCATTACAGCCCCTGGAAGCCATTGTTGAGCATTTTGAAGCTCAAGGTTGGAGAAAAGAAGCTAGGAACTCACAATGAACTTGAAGAGGAGGACTTGGAGAGCTTGAACACCATCTTCACCTTCATATCTCTGCGAAAGCTTGCTGTTCAGAGAGTTCTAGAGCTGCTACAACACCATCCAAGAGTTACAAGGACTTGAGAGGCAGTTCTAATGTCCACTTCACACAAACAACACCCACAAACACACATGCAAGCTCACAAACACACATGCAAGTGCATGAGCTTCACATGCACGAATTTCTTGACTTTTGAATCTGGGTTTATTGTTAAGTCTACTGTTATCTATAATGCTATTTTGAAGATTTATGAAAATCCATGGTGATGTGTATAAGTAAAATGCATGATTTGGTCATGAATGAATGAAATAGTGCCATGCATGTATGATCCATGACTTCTTGAATGATTTTGGATATTCAAATGTTTTTATTGATGATATTAGAAGTGTGTTACATGATTTTTATGGTTAAAATGGTCAAAAATGAATCTTTGATGGAACTTACTATTATTAGTAACTTTTAAGTTACAAGATGATGAAATGGATGAGATTATGAACATGCATGTGTATGGATTTGATATTAGAATGATTATGTGATGATAAAATGCTAAGGAAAGTGATTTGGGACTTGATTGTGGTCATATTTTGCTTAGTTACTAAATATAGTAACTTTTGTGACCCGATTATTGGTAGATGATGATTTCGACTAGATAAGCATGTTTAGATGATGTTAAATGATATTATATGATACTATTTGATATGAAAATTGAATAGGAATGCTTAGGATGATTATTTGAAAGAAAATTGTCATAGTTACTATTTTTAGTAACTTTATTTTGTGAAATATCGATTTATGAATGCTATGTATGTTACATGCTTGCTAAATGATTTAAAATGACTCGATATGATTATTGCACGCTAAGTTAGATGGTTTCAGATAATATTCATGCTAGATAGGGAAACTTTCCTTTTTAGGAAACTTTTATATGCGGAGACGACTTATATGTTTATTTGACACTCATGACAATGTGCTATGTGTTTACATCATCACGTAGGATTAACGAGCATGCTAGAACTTTAAAAAAAAGATATGTGTTGTGGAACTTGCTATAAATGGGAACTTACTATAATTAGTAAGTTGTTCATGAAAGCAAATTACGCGTTTTGCACCCAACAAGAACAAGCACGAATGTTACACGATTCACAACCGACACACAGTTCACCAACGGGTCGTTGACTTGACACGGTCAGACACGGTCAAACACGAGCAAACATGGTCTATGTGGACAGGCATGGACAAACATAACAACCGACGGTGGTTGTTGAGCACAAACATGAGCACGTACACAAACACGGTCACTAACACGAACTCACATACGGTATACATTATAGGTAGCCGGTGACCGACACGTCTTCCAAGCAGGAGCTTACGCTTGCATTTTCTCATTTTCATTAAGGTGAGTTTATGGCCCCTCTTTACTCTTTTACAAGCTTTTCAAATAGGGGGAGAATATTTGTTGAATCGAGTCAAACATTACTACTGTACCAACATTTTATGTGTATGTTGGTTTATTAGACAGACGTTAAGTGTTGTAATCGTAACAAGCCCTCACAAAGTCTTACCGTTAATGTACAAACAACGAGGTGAGTTTGAATAGATCTATTTGGGTGTGACGAACCCCACATGGCACAATACTGACAGGAGGTCGGGACACGTGAAATTTCGACCTATCTTGCTATGTTATTACGAGACATAGCGTAGGCAAGGACTAACAAGTCTAGTTCCGTAGTGACGCACTGACACTTGGAGCCTAGGGCTCGGGACTAACATTTTAATAAACAGCATGTCACATGTTTTCTTACTATCTATGTATATCAAAACCTGTTAACTCACCAACCATTGTGTTGACACTTTTTCTTAAACTTGTATTCTCATGTAACTGACGGGCATATGGATTCAGGAAACACACCTAAGGATTTGAGCTTCGGATATGCATATTTCATGTCGTGTCATTTTATCGAACAATTATTATTTACGTTATGTATTTTAAGCAATGTAATGTCTAACATCTTATTTTCCGTTGCATTATGAAACATATATTATTCTGCTGCTTAATTGTTAAACTGATTGGTTGTTTTCATGTCAAACAACGTATTTTGAAAACACATATAGAGTTGTTCTATATGACCATGAGCTACGACTCTGGCCACGTCACACCCATGTGGACTGACTCCACATGTGGGAATTTGGGGGTGTGACAGATAGGTATCAGAGCCAGGTTATAGAAAACTAGGTTTGTATATAGTAAACTGTAAACTTAGACTATAGCTATTTCTCAACATTAGACACTACAGTTAGACACTGCACAATAATATGTTACTATTATCTGTTACTTACTAATTTAAGATTTCAGGATGGCCGACAACAATGACGAAGGGAGGAACTCGGGGAAACGCCCCGCAGAACACGAGCTGACAAAGGAGGACCGTTAGAGGATTCGGAACATCGTATCCCTTGTCGATGTCGAGGAGGCTGAGAGAACGCGTTCAGGAAACACGCCTGATCCCGGAGTTGGTGCCCACCAATGATCAAGTACTAACCCGCCCTAATGCATAAGGGTTGGATGTGAGGTTTTCCTTAGTCGATCCTATGCACAAGGGTTTCCTTGATCATGAAACTATCCAAGCTTAGTCCTACATGCATTCTACGCCAAGTTAAGACCATTGAGGATAAACTAATAAATTTAATGAGTACATTATGAATATTTCATTTGTAGTATCATGAATATAACTTATAAGTTACCGTGCATGAATCTTATGCATGGTACAATAAGTTATGCCTTCATGAGATACCAATGAGTTCAAACTAAGGTTTTAAACATTGAAAACAAAATAAAAAATAAAGTTTATTATGTTAACGTAAAGGGTAAGGACTAAGTTGGGATGGTTACAAAGACCAAGCCACTAAAACACATGTTTAAACAAATAAGTCTAAATAACCTAGGATTCTAAGCAAGAAATGAACATGAGCTTACCGATGTTTAAACAAATAAGTCTAAATAATCTAGGATTCTAAGCAAGAAATGAACATGAGCTTACCAATGCATGAATCAATGTTAATACAAATAGGGATTTGAACACATCAACAAAAAAAAGTGAGAGCGTCGTCTATCAATCATCCGTTCTTCTCACATCTCGTTCATCCAATCAAGGTGAGTGCATAGCCCTTATTTTCTGCTTTGAAATCTTTTGGAGTGGAATATGTGAATACTATTTTCAAACTTACTTTCTAAATGGTTTTCACTACTCATATTTTATGTTTGGATTATGTTGGTAAACTTTAACACATTTTAACAAAAACATTGGATATAAGGCACCTAGTCATGAATTGTCATGGCATACGACCTAATCCAGTTCATTCTTTTGTACAAGTTGGTTTTCAATTATCAAATAAACTACGTAGCATGGAACATGGACGTACATTTGTAAACAACCTTGTTCACATCATGTATGCTTATAATCAGAACTTCAAGGGCTGAAATCACCATCCTCGGATTTTAAACTTGAAGTTCACGCAGTTGTTCATATCAAGACTCAAGGGTTAGAAGTTATTAACTTAACCTCTAAAATTGAGTTCACGAAATTGTTTATCGTTTGTACTAGGTGATCACAACAAGGGAAAATAGTTTCTACACTAAGGTTAGGGTTGGCTTTAGCCAAAGATGGATTGGTGCAGACTTAGCAATATGAGTTAGCTGTTGATTAACTTTAACAGCCTAGATCATATGGGATACATTTTCATTGACAAAGGGTTTGTTTTAATTTATTTTATTACTATGGGCTTTGCTGTTATTAGTTAGTCTTTGACTAACTCCAGACGTAGTTTGGGACTTGGATTTAAGATGACACTAGGATATACTTAATGATAGTTTGTGTTACATTAACATGTTACTTCTTTTACATTTTGTACATATACGTTTTATATACAGTAGTTATTTGTACATGATTCATTGGTTATTTGAATTTAGGATTTATGCACGTAAATGATAGGTTTGCGAATGATTATCTTTTACACTTATATTTTGATATTCATAAACTATATTATTTACATATTTAAACATATGTATCTCACCAACTACTATTTGTAGTTGACAAAATTTCTTAACAAGTTTCAGGTGATCAAAGGTAGGCACAGGATATGGACAACTAAGGCGACCTAGTTTAAGATAGAACAAGATAAAGCAACAAGCTAGGATGGATTAGAAACTCATTCAAATCCTTGTTGTTTATATGTCTATTTTTATTTTGTAAACAATATTTTTGAGGTCGGTTAGTTGTATTCTTTTGGTTGTTCATCATTAATATTGTGCATTGATTCAACCGATCAATCGATCAGTCATCACCGCGCCGTGGATTCTGCACGTGGTGCAGGGGTGTGACAGATGGTAACGAATCTAACAGTGATAATCAATAAAAAGCTCAACCCAATGCCTCTGTCTCTTGTTGAGCTCTTTCTGATTGAGAATGTGTTGCAGGTTCTTCTCGTCTGTGTATATGACACATTTAGTACCATAAAGGTAGTGTCTCAAAATCTTTAATGCAAAGACCACAACCCCTAACTCAAGATCATTAGTAGTATAATTATTCTCATGAACTTTAAGCTGTCTTGAGGCATACGCAATCACCTTGTCTCTTTGCATAAGTATACATCCGAGTCCAAGGTTCCAAGCACCACAGTAGACAATGAAATCATCATTTCCTTTTGGAAGACTAAGGATAGGGGAGTTGCATAACTTCTGCTTAAGAAGCTGAAATACATAGTCTTGTTTCTGCCCTCATATGAATGCTTGACTTTTCTGGGTCAAACTGGTAAGTGGCAAGGCAATCTTTAAAAAGGTTGCAATGAACCTTCGGTAATAACCTGCCAAACACAGAAATGAACGAATCTGTGTTGGTGTAGATGGGGTAGTCCAGTTCTTAATCTCTTCAATCCTCGCTGGATCTACATGTATCCCATCTCTATTGATAAGATGACCTAAGAAATGAACTTCCTTTAGCCAAAATTCACATTTAGAGAATTTGGCATACATCTGTTCAGTTCTTAGTGGTTCTAAGACCTTCCTTAAATGATCCTCATGTTCCTGCTCTGTCTTAGAATAAATCAGTATATCATTAATGAAGACGATAAGAAACTGATCTAAGTACGACCTATATACTCGATTCATCTAGTCCATGAACATTGCTGGTGCATTGGTCAGCCCAAATGGCATAACCACAAACTCATAGTGTCCATAACGAGACCTAAATTCCGTTTTTGGAATATCCTCATTGTTTACTCTGAACTGATGATACCAGTATAGTAAATCAATCTTAGAGAAACAAGTTGTTCCCTGTAACTGATCAAACAAATCATCGATTATGGGTAGAGGATATCTATTCTTGATTGTCAACTTATTCAGCTCTCAGTAGTTGATGCACATACGAAACAAACCGCCTTTCTTCTTGACAAAGAAAACCGGAGCTCCCCTTGGTGAATAGCTCGGTCGGATGAACCCTTCGTCTAGAAGTTCCTGAAGCTGGCTAGACAGTTCCTGCATCTCAGACGGTGCTAATTGATATGGTGACTTCGCCACTAGGTTCACTCCATGGATGAGATCGATTCAAACTACTCTTGTCGGACTGGTGGTAGTCTAGGAAAGTTGTTGAACTAAAGAAACCTCGAGGAGTAGTTGTTTTACCAGGAACAAGGCTTTAGACACTTAGTCAAAGCTTTGGTCTTAGCTCCCTCTAAAGTTTTTGCACAAGGTTATTTTCGTTGTTTAGTTTTCTTGCTTAGAAAGAGAGAAGAAAACAGACAGAAAGCACAAGGAATTTTGGGGGAAGTAATTTATTTTATTCAGAGAATGTTGGGACTTAAATACCCAAACATTCTGAGATACAAGACAAGAAATAATAAGACAAATAGCTGACATGGTTACAGACACTGAAACAACAGACTAGTACACATACAAAGTCAACAACAACAGAAACAAGAGTCTTCAGGTCTTCTGAGGTTGAAGTAGTTGTAATAGGGTTTATTGGTTATTCTTTCGGAAGATGATCATCGGAAGCTGATTAAATAATCAGTTATTTCGGAAGAGGAGATTGTCTTCCGAGTCATATGACTTTTTCCAATGCAATGGTTGTCATTCGAAAATGTCATGATCAACTAGTGTCTTCTGAGGTAGGTAAGTTCAGCGACAGTTCTTTTTGGAAAAGCTTCCGCTGTTGGTCTTCCGATGCTGAAGCAATTCTTTAATCGGAAAAGAAGCATCCGCGGCTTGTCATTCCACGGTTTTATTTAAGTGTCTGGTTTCAGTGGTTTTGCTCATCAGTCCTTATTTTTCAACAATCTCCCTCTGGACTGACGAAGCCAAAACCTATTTATTTTGTTTTAAAGCCAGACCAATTTTATTCCAAAGAGTTTGAACATAGTTCTGAACTTCAAACTCTGTATCAGCATTTTCCAGAGTCTTGTGCTGTAGTTCCTTCAGATCATCAGTTAGTAGGGTGAGAATCTCATCCTAGTTTGAGAAGAAGGTTCTTGAGCCATTTTTTCTTTCAATGTCCATGTTCTTGGAGACAGAGTCATAGAACCATCTATTTATTCTTATTCTGGAGTTTTTGATCTGAGGAGGTAGGGATTTAGAGGGTAGACCCAAAGGAAGAGGAGCTCCAGCTAGCCACTGTATTATTTCTCTCCTTATCACCTAATCATTTGAATCAAGTACCTTCTTTACTACATCATGCTGATGAGGCTCATAGTTCATTAGAAGATCAGGAATGATTTCCTTATTAGCATCAACCCATGGTCTGAATTTGACAGCAGATGGAGATTTTGCAGACCCAACACCTAGGCTTCCCATAGATGCATTTAGCAACTGATCAAGCATTGTGCTTGGGTTGGCGTCCTTGAGCTGAGTCAGTAGAGAAGGAGAAGGAGAAGGAGAAGTGACTTCTTTCCAAAGCTCAGGGTGATCTTTGTTCTCTCTTTTGAACTTTGTCCATTCATCAAACAGAACATCAGCTCTCCATCTTGTTATTGTGTTCTTTGGTCCCCATTGATTTTGAATGAGGATGTGCTTTATTCTTTTCCTCTACTCGATGGTCTTTTTCTTCTTGACTTCAGCTTTTATTCTTTTGGATAAAACTTCAACTTTATTTCTGAGGCTGGTAATATCCCAGTTGCTAAAGTTTTCAACCTTCTACTTCCCTTAATCCAACAAGTACTTGATCAGCTGCTTCCTCTCAACCTGATAGGCTTTATCTTGCTACTGATCCAATCTGTCTATTTGTTCTTGATAGGTCCTTACCAGTTCATTTCCTGAGAGACAAGTGGCTTCTATACCAGCCAGAATCAAGTTTTCCTTCTCCGTTTCTTTATTCTTTATCTTCCGAAGGTCTTCATCGGAAGGGAAGGTCCTAACAGGTGAGTAGGATTCCTTTATTAGAAAGGTTTGTGGTTTCTCAGCATCTGCTGATTTTATTGGTGGGGAGCTGTGGTGGTGTTTGGATGATCAGACTCATCATCATCGGCCAATACGAGCCTTCTCTTTCTTGAAACAAGAGAGGCAATGGGCTGACCATCATTTAAGTCTGAGGTGGGTTCTTGAGCATGGGTTGGAGGTTTATGAGATATGTTATTGAGTGATTTGGTTTTTCTGACCACACCCTTTTGTCTTCTTGAGAAAGACTGAGTGATTATTGGTACTGGTTTTTGGCCAATTTTGGAGGCATCGAGAGTGGTAGGAAGGGAGGTTTGGGAAGATAGTTCTAGGAGGGTTTGAGAAGCAGAATTTGGAGAAAGAGTGGGTGAGCTTTCTTTATTTGTGTGTATGGGTGAAGAGGGGATAGATATGGTGGGAGAGACATGTTTAGGAAGGATGGGGTTGTGTCAGATTGGACGGAACCAATTGCAATTGGTATGTCCTGAGTGGTTGAGGCAAAAGAAGATGGGACAGTGGTTGTGGGTGGGCTTATTTGCTCAGCGGGAGCTGATTTAGAATGTTTGGGTTTTCTGGATACTCCAGATGTTCCAGTGTTTATTTGAGCTTCAGCTTCCCTTTGCTTCTGATATGAGCTAGCCTTAGCAGCTTCAGTTTGGAACTGTTGATCTAGTACTGCTTTGAGGAGTGCCTCTTGATTTTGCAACCTTATTTGCTTCATCCTTCTTTGCTCAGTCTTGTCTTGCCCTTTTGGCAGCTTGGGGCAGCAGACTTTGGTATCTACTGAAATTTTCATCAGATCCAGTTGGATTTTTGAGTGGTGACGAATTGTTGGGTAAAGGTTTGAAGCAGGGTTAGTCAGTTGGGCAGTAAGAAGTGGGTTTAACACTTCTTGAAAAACCTGAGGTGAGAGGTTGGGGGCAGTGGAAGTAGGTGGAGTGTTGAAAGTACCTTCAAGTGAAGGTGCCTGTATGGGGATGGATTTGGGTTGCAGGGCTTGGTACTCAAGACTGTTGAGACAAGCTCAGTAAGCTTAGTCACATCAGCCTGAATGTGAGCAAAAGAATCCGTCAATTCCTTTATTTTAAGATCTGATTCGTCCATCCTGTTACGGATATCATCCGAATCCTGACTAATGAGTCAGTTTTATCATGACTTGAGTCCATCTCAAGAATGTCATGGACCCCTTTTTCTTCGTTCCGGGGATTTCCATCCTCAGTTTCAAGAACTACATGGGCTGTTGCCATATCAGGAGTCTTATTGCCTGATCCATTCAAATGAGAGCCCATTGGATTCTCATGTGAAATGGATGCTCCAGAATATATGATATAGATGTCTAGATGGACTTGACATCCTGATCTCATCCTCTCCTCCATGGGTAGGAGATTGATGAGTTTGAGCGAAGGTTTGATGTGGTTGTTCCTCTGTTGGATAAGAGGGAGGAGAACGAAGTTGCTCAAACACAGAATCAATCTCATGGAGAACATGGGTAGGAGGAGTTAAGGGCATATGTGGAGAAGAAACAAGATATCCTTGGGAGAGTGGACTTCCATCTGAGTGTCAAGTGACATTTCAGTGGTCATAGAGGGTTCCCTTTGAAGTACATCATCCTGTGAGAGGATTGATGAGGAGCTAGATGGGGTAGAGATGCTTGATTCATCTGTGAAGATGGAACAGATGTATTCAATTG
>SZYD01000848.1:0-62830 GCA_009363875.1 Mikania micrantha | reverse complement strand
AAACCTTCGGGTTTGCTGGAACAACCAGAGATACCACAATGGAAGTGGGAACAAATAGCTATGGATTTTATTACCAAGCTACCCTGCACTTCAGCGGACACGATTCGATTTGGGTCATCATTGACAGGTTGACCAAGTCCGCGCATTTTGCCGATGAAATAGTAGTGAGGCATGGTGTGCCGTTATTATTTTTAGACCGGGACAGTCGATTTACTTCGCGGTTCTGGAAATCATTGCAACAATCCTTAGGGACAAGTGTCAACTTGAGCACCGCTTATCATCCACAAACGGATGGCCAAAGCGAGCGAACCATTCAAACCCTAGAGGATATGTTGAGGACATGCATCCTAGACTTCGGTGGAAGTTGGGATAAACATTGACCACTTATTGAGTTCTCCTACAACAATGGCTACCACAGCAGCATCGGATGTGCTCCGTTTGAAGCACTATATGGTAGAAAATGTCGGTCTCCAATTTGTTGGACCGAAGTGGGAGACAATAGAATCACTAGGCCTGAACTTATTCAGGAAACTACAGATAAGATTGCCCAGATTCAACAGAAATTACAAGCAACACGTAGCCGCCAAAAGAGTTACGCAGACAAACGGCGAAAGCCTTTGGAATTTGAAGTGGGTGACCGAGTTATGCTGAAAGTGTTCCCATGGAAAGGCGTAGTTCGTTTTGGGGCAAAAGGCAAACTAGCACCAAGGTATGTCGGATCGTTTGAGATAACTCAACGCGTAGGTCCTTTGGCATACAGACTCAGACTCCCTGACGAGCTCAGCGGAGTACATGATGTGTTTCACGTATCAAACCTCAAGAGATGTCTCGCTAATGAATCATTGATACATACCGTTGGAAGAAATACAAGTTGATGAACAATTACATTTCATTGAAGAACCTGTAAAGATTATGGAACGTGAAGTCAAGAGACTGAAACTGTGACAATCCGACTTTTCGAGTTAACCTCGTTAACCCTCGTAGGCCCAATAAGGTCAAAGAAGGCCCAACAAGGCCAAGGAAGGCCCAGGAAGGCCCGGTAAGGCCTAATGAAGTTTATGAAGGCCCAATAAGACAAATGTAGGCCCAAGAAGCCAAGGTGGGCCCAATAAGGCAAGAGTAGGCCCATTGAGATCTGGAGTGGCCCAGTAAGCTCAAGATAGGCCCAGTGAACGTGATGGAGGCCCAATTGAGTTAATCAAGCCCAATACTAGTTCAAGTAACTAATCAGTGACAATCCGGCAAATTCGGATTAACCCCGGTAGTCCGGAATTGACAGAAATAATCCGAAATTAAGCAAAATCGAACTACAAGTTATAAGATTAATCAAATTAGTTTTAAAGATATCCAATTTACTAGAATTTGATTTGTTAAGGAGTAAAATGATCAATTTTGACTTTTACAAGTCAAAATTCGGCCAAAGTGGTAATTAAATTCGAATTTCACATTAAATTTAAGTTAAAACCGAAATTGATTAACCTTAATCATGCTATTGATGATTAGTATCAGTTTCCATACGTTATAAGATCATTAAGATGTCGAATTTAATAAGAAAACAACTCTTGAGTTCGAAACCGTCACTAGTGGGTAATAATATCATACAATTCGATCGAGATTCACAAAATTGATCATCTGAATCTCTTAATCGGCTCACTTAGTAACTGTTACACACGAAAATTCAAGCAGAAGATCATTTGAGAGGGGAATTCGATTTGGAGGGTGGCCGAACTCAAGTCACAAGTCGATCTCCTATAACTGGACATCAAACCAGGTAAGAATACATTCCTACACCTTCTAAAATGGCCGACTAAGGTTTATCTTAAAGCAATTTCAACTGATAACATCGATTTGATAAAGTTCGAGTTCTAGGGTTCTTAACAAAGTCGGTTTTGGGGTTTTTTAACCAAATGAGCTTTAAAATCGAATTAAACTACACCAATAGTTTCAGAAGGGTTCGATTTAACTAAACCATGTATTAATTTCATTAAGTTACAACGATTTGATGGATTTCACTTCTAGGGTTCTTAATGGGAATCGGTTTTGGGGGTTTCGCATCAAATAAGCTTAAGAACGAAATTAAATGGTATAGATAGCTTCAGAAAGAATCGACCAAGAAAAAGCCTAAGTTAATTTTAAGGAACATCAATGAATTTAATGATTTTGATTAAAGTTTAGGGTATACACGTTCGAAACAGATGATAACACGATTTAGGGTTCTAAGTTGAGGGTTTGATTGAATTAATTCCACAATGGGACTCGCTTTGATGATAGGAATGAAAACCCTATGGTTTTAGGCTTGATCAGATTCGAATTCGGGGTCAATTAGAAAGGTTTTGCTTCGGCTATATTAGCAAAGGGGATTTAGTTTGAAGTGGTGTATAAAACAATTAAATCTGGTTATCAGTTGCGATACCCTAGCGGGCGAGTTGGTAGATCATGTGTGTTGCGATCCGGAGGTCGCGGGTTCGAGCCGGGGGGTGGCCGGGTTTTGGAAAAAAATACCATTTTTGGTATTTTTGAGATAACTTTCACGTACGAACTCCGTTTTAATCCGTTCGAGTTGCGTTGGAACCGTAACGGTAATACGAACGTATTAGAATAATAAAATTCATATTTTTGTCCGAAAACGAAATCGCGTATAATTACGATTTTTCAAATAAAATCAAATATGATTTTATTTAAACAATTTCAAAGGCACGCGTACATACGTATGCACATCTTTAACACTCTAACATACGTATGTTGACACGTATGTGATGTCGAGCACAAAACGAATTCCGAATAACTTTAAGTTATTGTTTAAACCACAGATTCTTCGTAGGAGGATTTCTTATACGAGCTTTTAGTGTGTGATCATTCTGCTAAAATCAAAGGTGCGTACACGGCCCCTTTCTTATTTTAAACTGTTTTGGGGGAGAAAACATGTGCAACAAACTATTTTTAGATACATATCACTTGCATGAGTTAGCTGTTTACATTATGTGACAACATATCAACTTGAAAGTCCTTACACACCTCGAACCGTTTAGTTTGCTGTAATGCAAAGCGTGGTAGTTGGAAATAGATCTATTAGGTTTGACAAACCTCACCTGGTAGATGGGATCTACGCAGGTGTTTGACTGACCAAACACAATTTTACTATTGTTGTGATAGACAATAGTGGCAAGGCGAAAACATGCTATAGCATGGCAATCCGTCAGCTTCGGTGTCGAACACTTATGTAAATAGTTTATATGACTAGCTATCATGACTGTGCATGTGTGATTATGTTATCTACAACTTGTTATTCAAACTGCTGTTTTGAACATTGTGATTATTTAAAACCTGTGTTATGCACCAACCTTTGTGTTGACTTGATTTACATGTTTTCTCAGGACGCTAAGGCGCGCGTTAAAGCTGGCATGGACTAGGAGATAGAGTCTCATGCATTTTAAACCTTTTGAATATTTGAATTTGAACATTTAAGTATTTTGTTTTGTAATGTTTACTTTACAATTGTTATTGGTTTTAAACGCTTCCGCAACTTTTGTAAACTCTGATGTTATATTTAAAGACCAAAATATGTTTTGAAATTCATATAGAGGTCTTCGCTATGTCTAATGATCTGAGATCCTGGTTTGTCACGTTCCCAAACGGTATGATTCCGTTAGTCGAAAATTGGGGGTGTGACAGAAACGAAGCCGTATCCCTATTGTAAAGGTTTGATGGAATTCCAAGCGTGGACCAGAATTTACCTGGGAGCGCGAGGACAACATGAAGACAAAGTATCCCCACCTGTTCGAGAATTAGAGCCCGAATTTGATGCTTAAATTTCGGGACGAAATTTCTTTAACAAGGGGAGACTATGACATCCAGTACCTGATCGTCCGGCAAGTCCGTACGGTACGTGTACTTTTAATATTTACTGTGTGTAAATGCATTAGGACAACATGAAGACAAAGTATCCCCACCTGTTCGAGAATTAGAGCCCGAATTTGATGCTTAAATTTCGGGACGAAATTTCTTTAACAAGGGGAGACAATGACATCCAGTACCTGATCGTCCGGCAAGTCCGTACGGTACGTGTACTTTCAATATTTACTGTGTGTAAATGCATTAGATGAACAGTGTTTGTGATAACAGAATTCAAAAGACAAGAAATAGTTGTACGTATTTATGTGAAAACTTAAATACTGTAAGTACAACACTCACGATAAACAATAGTTGTTTGTATCTAGGTGAAAACCTAAGTACAGTTAAGACAACGAATCAAGAAAAGCAACAGTGTACAAGTAAATAACAAGAACATGTCAGTTGCGATCTGATATCCATAGATGACAGGAATCAGATGGCCGATAAATCAGTACGAAAAACAATGTGAAAACAGGAAGTTTAGTTGAGTCCGTGCATTCTTGTTTAGGCTAAGTCAACCACAACTACTACAAGGTGAGTTCATATGCCCCTTTTCTAATCTTAACTGATTTTAAACTCTCGGGGCTGAGAAACATGCTTAACTTTTATTTACTTAAAAGTTTTATGCTTTACATATTACTTATACTTTGATTTAGATAATATTGCTTGACTTATTATCATTTATCATTGTATGCATGCTTGTATGATCATGATATGACAGGGATAACAAAGATGAATATGATAATATAACTTCATAAATCATCAACACAAGAGAATAATATAGTTATAAGATTATATCTTATAACGCTTAATTATTCTTGCAAGAACATATTATCACAGGTGAACATGATGACAACAACAACACAAACATGAATGATGTGAAGATAACATATCTTCATAATATCATTCAACACCAGAGTTAAGTAAGTGTAATAAGACAAGTTCTTATAACACTTAGCTTACAACTCGATACATATTACAAGATAACATTGAACAAGTATCATCCACCACCTGAGTTGACTAAGTGTAGTAAGACTAGTTCTTACCACAGCTTAGTGACAACATGGTGACTATATGGAACAACAAGGAATGATAATCATGATAATGTAACTTCATGGTAACAACATCAATCGCACAACAATTAACATAACATAATAAGACAAGATCTTATACAACATGGAGAACAAAGAACACAATACAATTGATTACTATTGAACTGTTTGCATTATATCATGTCAATCATGTGCCATGTACTCAAGTTGATCATTGTATGTCCCTTTCACAAATCGCTGACCAGTTAGTTTGATGTGACTAAACCGACGATAGCATAGTGGTACCATAGGTTTGACAAACCTCTAACTTGTAGGGCTAGTATATTGATCGTACTCAATTATTGGCCAGTAACGTACGACCGGCGACAGGGCTACTTAAGTCAGGGTCTGGTAAGCGACACATGGTGATATAATCTACAGTTATAATTGTAATTAATCCATCGTTACCTGTTGACTAGTAGACTGAGGAATTTATTTTCTCAACTCATAACACTAGTAACCGTTTCGATGAGGTCTATGGTTACACATGGTGATAGAGGTAAATCGGATGCATTGTAATCTGATTACGTGAGGATTGCAATGGATTCCTTTTAGGCTCTATGCACTACAAGATGAGAACAAATATCAAATGGTTAACTACCACTTTTATTATTAACAATGATTAACAGTTAACCCCACAAGAATAGAATAATAACAAGGATCAGTTTAAATTAATCTAATTTCCTTAACACATGGAGGGCTTATCAATACTTCGGTTTGATAACTAAAATACTCTGATTATATTATTCTACATATGATACAACGGGTGATGAACACAGACGGACGGGTGAAATGAAACCGATATCCATAGTTGTATTACAAGTGGCATTAAGCTCTATTAGATATATGGTGGGATGTTGGCTAGGGCTTGGTTCCTTTACATATGCCCTATATATAAGCATAGCTAATAGGATGAGATATCACTTGTAAATATAACTATAGAGATGCCATTGTGTGACGGGTGAATCAAACAACTTACAGACAACAAGTATGACATTGTGATTGTGCATGTGAACATTTCAAGGCTTTCAAATATCAAACTTATGAACTCACCAACCTAGTGTTAACTTTGTTTAAATGCATGTTTTCTTAGGTGACGAACATGTTTAGTCACCAGGATTACAGGGACATAGCTAGTGGAATTTAAGAAGGCCTAGCTACTTTTGTGTTACATACTTTTGGATGACAAAACCATGAATCATCTTTTGTAAATCTTGTACAGATACAAGATATGAACTCATTGATTCTTTTGATTAGATTTACTTAGTTAAATTATGACGAAATAATGTAATTTAACTTTGTAATTATATTTCATTGTCGTGTTAGCATTTCTTATTTATTTATCATGTGCTATATATGTAAACAATCTGATCATTTCGATTATCACAACGATATCGCGCCCGGGAACCTTCTGCCAGGCGGGAAAGTCGATCCAGCCCGCCAGCTCGGGGTGTGACAGGATTATTCGAATTTGAAAAATTAAGATCTTATCTGAAACACGACACAACCCAAGTTAAAGTTATATAAATATGATCCAAACCCATCCGAATAACCCGAATCAACATTTTTATTTTGCTTCGGGGATAGAATTCGGATATTCGATCCGAAAAACCAATTTTTCATGCATTCAGTCAAAATCTATCTGAATATCCGAATCACTAATTCGGATCGGTTTTTTGGGTTTCAAATATGATTCAAATTTCAGATTGTTTTTGTAATTTGAATTTTTGAACACCTTTTTCAACACTTAACCTTATTTATTTCAAAGAAATTAATAAACATTCAATGTTAATACATAAAAATAGATCTTGGAATAATTTAATAATTTTATAATAAATTTAAGTATCCATGTGAAAAAATAAAGTTGATAGAATTAATCAATAGCCATATTAATTCCCAAATGCAATACAATTACTAAACTTTGGATCAATAATCCTTCAAACCTTGAAATCCAAATCAACATAAAATGGTAAATAAATTAAATAAATTCAGCCAAGAACACATTAACCCCATTCGCCATATCCTTGATTTTCAACAAGTTTTTGGCTTAGTTTACAACCCTACAATCGAGCCTAACCTCTTGGCCACCATTGATGCTACTCATCTTAACCATGGATTTTATAAATGCATTATAAAACTCACGTTGTGAACTTGCAAATTTTGAGACCAATGCTTTCGTGCTCACCGATGTGACCAATGACTGATCAGAACTGAATATACTCTTGCCTTGAAGAAGTAACTTGTAATATGCGTTGTCAAAAGTTGTGGGAGTCGAATCAAGATTCGCACCCGCATTTTTCGCGGTGTTTTTTGCCGGGCATACGCTCTGTAAACTGGCCGCGAATGACGATTGCAATGTTGGGTCGACGTTTTGTTTGGAGTTGAAGTTGTGTATCCTGTTTTGAAAGGAGGAGCAATGAGCGAATCCGAGGGTATGTCCTCCTGCATGCACATTAGAATACATCTGAGTTTATTTCTTTGCCTCATATATGTCTAAATTACAAAATCAAAATAAATAAATATATAAATAAATAAATAAAATAACCAAAAAAAATAAAAAAACATGATAAGTAAAAAAGGGTAACAACACTTTTTGTATTTTTTAATATTAAAAAATATTAAAAAAATATGTATAAGTAAAAATTATGTGAGTATGATGTGATTGATTTGATTTGAATAGTATATATAAAAGAAGGGTAGTGTATAAATATTAGGACCCGTAACAAATTAGTCACTAGTGGAAAGTTTTATAGGAGGGGTCAAAAGTAATTTAAGTGAAGCTATGATTTTATGCTTTCACTTTGATGGACCTTTGCTTTTCTAAAAACTAATTTATATATTATATTGTTGTGTTTGGTTTGAGATAATTTAATGAGTATAAGTCACACGTGTGGTTTATATATATATTTTTTGTATACACATGCAAGTGCGTATTAATAATGTGGGCATCTAGTGTTTGTGTATATTTTATGTGAAACTTGGAAGTAATTTAACACAAGCTGCTTCATTCAGTAGCTAGATTTCTTGTTTTTAATTTGCAAAACTAAAGATAGATTATGTGAAACTTAAAAGATTCTGATATTCAGATATATTCAAATTGCAAATCTTGATTATTTCAATCGGATATCCGAACTCTACTCAAATTAAACTTGTTTATTAGGACGAAAATATAAGTTTTCAGATGGATGGAGATCAAATTAGAACATTCCTATTTTGGATTGGGTCAGTTTTTTGTAAAGTCTTAAAATATCCAAATTCTAATAATCCGATCCTAAGATTAACACCCCAATGAAAATAAGTAAAACCTAATAACTACATTTCATAAAACAAAAAAAAAGTTTTATGCTTTAATTAAAGACAAAACTTTTTATAATTTTTCTTATATTAGTGTCACTAAAACATGACACATGATTGGTTATATTTTAAATAAACTATCAAAATCAAAGGGATTATGATACATATATAGAAAGACCTCTTTGATCAGTGGCGGATCCAGGAATTTTTTTCAGTGGGTTCACCATTTTCCGACGTTTTAACTAAATAGAGCCGAACATAAAAAATTTTTGGGTCGGGTTGACGGTTTAGGCCTTGTAATGTTTTTCAAGTAATAACAGTGTCATATATTAAGTCAATGATTAAAATTAAAAAACGTCGTCATTAAATAGTTCGAAGGTACAGAGTGCATTTTCGTTTAAGATTTCTGAGCTCCAGACCAAGCGGAAGTCAAGGGGTCACGCGCCCTTGCGGGGTCCAAGTAGTGGCAGAGCTTGGTCAAAATGAGAGGGGGCGGAAATTTTTGAAACCCAGAATACATGTTAACTTTTTGAAGCAAGGGGCGGAACCACTATTTTTAACTAAAAATAACATTTCGACCAAAAAATTAACATTACGGACGGAAAAAGAGGGGGCCCTCACCCCCTGCCCCTATTAAGCTTCACCCCTGTGTCCAAGGTGGCAGTCCTGCTAGCCATTCAGCATGCATGGATCAAGGGGAAATGCCCGTTGTAGGGTTCGGGGCAACGCCCCGAAACCTTAACGAAATGTGCTAAGTTTGTATGACCAAAATTAACTTGATACGAGAGTTTAATTACTAATAACTACCATTTTGCTTGCTAAGTTCATATGACCTGAAAGTGATTTTAACACGATCATATAGAAATTTAATCATTGATTATCGAGATTTCTCTAATAAAGATCACTTGCAACAATCAAGTTGACAAATTACTGTGAAAATTACATTTAGAATTCACTTTTAAAAATCTTGATGGGTTCACCTCAGGATTCACCCCTAAAATATTAATGGGTTCACCCTATTGTTTAACTCTTTCGAAAAATTTTTGTTCCTACTAACGAGTCGAAAAGCGGTGGGTTCCTGTGAACCCATTCCTTACTACCTACGTCCGCCCATGTCTTTGATAAGACAAAAAAAGTATTAGATATAATCTATATTTATAATAGATTAAGTAAATCACTTAAGTATATCTAATAAAAAGTCTTAGAATTCCCAAATTCTAATAATTTGATGTGAAGATGAACACCTCTCGTGAAAATAATTAAAACCTAATAACAAAATTACATAAAACAAAAAAAAAGTTTTATGCTTTAAATTAAAGACAAAACTTTCTTATTAATTTTCTTATATTAATTAGTGTCACTAAAACATGATACATGATTAGTTACATTTTGAATAAACTGTCAAAATCAAAGGGATTATGGAAGTAATTAAGATCCAATATTAGGTTAATTAATTACCTGAAAGTGCCACCAAATCATCCATAGAAAGACCTCTTTGAGCAAAACTTTGTTGCAGTTGGGAAATATTGAGTGTTGGAGCTGGTAATTGTCGTGTTTCTGTTGCTTTCGAAACTCTTCCATCTTTTCTTCCTTTTGGCACATCCCATGTTGGCCCTCCAGACTATATATATTCAAATTACATATAAACCCTAATTCATCTTAACATTAAAACATGAAATTTTGTAAACTTTTAAGCAAGACCGGCCCAACATACCAAGCAACGTACCATGCAAAAGATTACGGGTTCTAATTTTTACAAAAGTTTTCATATGTAATAGGCTTTAAAAATATGGGTTTGAAGTGATAGATATAACGGGCTTTGGTAGACTGTCTTTCGCATTAATAAAAAAAACAGAATAAAAACGATAATCTCTATACTAATAAAAGAGTATAAATAAAGACACATGTTGTTACCAGAATTTCCCAAATCCTACTCTAAGTGGGATTTTACTGGGTACGTCGTTTGTTTGTTGTTACCACAATTTGCGTCACAGAGATTTTCCCGCCCAAACAGTTAATCATGTGTTTTTACACAAATCTCAAAATCTTTGTATTTTTAAAACTTATAATATGTTCTTTCTCAATCATCGTTCATCCTCTAATTATCTTTCCCATTCATTTAGTATATATTTTTGAAAAACAGGTTTTTGCAACTATGAGAAGCAAAAACCGGTAGTTTTAAATTATCATATGAGTTATAAAGTTTTCAATATATAATCCATGTAATATACGAGTATTTAACCTAGTAGTGAATAAAAGAGGACGGTTTATACCATTACTTTTGAAAAAAGAACACAAAAATATTTTTAGTTTGCTTGAGAGCCTAAAATCGGTTTAGCCTGCCTTTCTTTTAAGGTATTTCACTACAAGAAAAACAGCTAAGCCAACGAGGGCAACAGGAACGACAAAAGTCGTTTGTGCAGTGTAGATTGAGCTAAAGCGACGGCATGTGGTCACTACAGGTGAAATTATACTTTTTTGACCTTTTAATCTGTAGAAACTACATGTTGTCGCTATAGGTCAAGAAGAAAACAGCAGGTTTTGACCAAAAATTTGGCGCCGTTTGATGACATTATAGCGACTGACCAAAGTGTTTGAAAGACGAAGATGATTTACTGACCAAAGTGACTGCATCCCTTGCTGCTAATGCCAAGATATCTGCACAAGAAACAGTTTTAGGACATAAAGCCTCTACTGCCTTCTTGGCATTATCAATAACATAAAATGCATGCAAAGATATGTTTGGAGGTCCATCTTTCTCAGCTTTGTTTTTCCCAGTTGAATTCAACAACACCGAACCGTCACAACCCTACAAGATTCAGTATTTAATCATCAATGACCAAACAAAATGATGCGATAATACTAATCTACATATGACAATATTCAAATGAAAAATAAAGATAAAACTGTCACCCTGATGAAGCAATCATGAAAATGCATTCTAAGAAGTGCAGCAGGAACTGTTGGATCATTCAACATGGCTTTCTTGACAACACTTGTAATGGTTGATTCAGCATTGGGGCATGTTTGATCATAGTAATTAGAACTTAGTGCATCAACCAAACTATGATGGGCAAATGCTAGGAAAGTGATGCTAAAAAAGAGTGAAAAAATGTTGGTTTTCTTGGCTGCCATTGTAGGGTTTTTGGGTGAGATTTGAATGTTGATGAAGAAGATGAGAGGAATGATGGTATTTGTAGGAGGAAAAAGAAGAATGTAGTGTTAATATCAAGTTGATGCATGAAGCAGGTGTTAAGTTAGCAAAATCAGGTGAGCTGAAATGTTTATTATAATGGTGTTTGATAAAAAAGATGGAGTTGTTAATGGTTAATTATGATAAGATGGATAATGCTTATATATTTTTGATTTTTGAAGTCAATAAGAAAGGGAAAATTCATATGCTTGTGAACTTTAGTGTTTGAAATATAATAATATTTTAAGCATGTATCCGGATCTATGATTCTAAAAAGAATAAATTACATAAATCGTTATTTATATTTACTTATTTTATAATGAAATCCTTTATTTAAATCAGTTACAAAAAACATTTTTAAAATTAAAATTTATAATGGATTTCATCCTTAAAATTACATAAATCATCCTTTAATAAGTTACATAAACCGTCCTTTATATTAAGAAAAAAGATAAAGTCCTTTATAAATTTTCATTTTTAAAGATGATTTATGTAACTATTTTTGATAAAGAACGTCATCTATAAAATAAATAAATGAATATAAAGAATGATTTATGTATTTTACTCTTCTTAAAATACGTGGAATTTATATTAAATGATTAGGTTATAAATATCTTTTATTACTAATGTATTAAATTCACTAATGGCCTTATGGTTCAATGGTATGAAGAATGAGGGATAGAGTTTGGCTTATTGAGGTCTCAGGTTCTAATACTGACTTTGAGGGTTTTATTACTTTTACCAGAATGGTTAGTTTACTACTCGATTGGTAAGATATAGGTGATGTTATTGATGTATGAGTTTTCCTTCGGAAACGTGTCAGCCAATCAACTGTTGTCGTTAAAAAAATAATGTATTAAATTCTTAAGTGATTCTATATTAAACTATTTAATCATATATTATCTTAATCTTAATTATAATAAACAAAAATATTTCATAACACGTGTCAATATATCACACATCTAATTTTATTTCCTGCTCATTTATTTACCTTTAATACATTTTTTATTTTTTAAGAGACGGAAAAAAAACAATTACTTACGACTAGCGTTCTATTATTTAATTATTTATTAGTATAAATACATTTTTCTCTCAAAATTGGGTTTTCTCATATATCTATGTGTATATACGTGTTTTTTATATATTTTATATATACACGTGCACACATATACGGTTTGTCCGGTTTTTTGCAACCGGTTTTTTAAGAAAACCGTAAACCAAACCGTTTATTGCGGTTTTAAACTTTTGAAACCGAATGTTTGAAAAAAAACCAACCGTGAAACCAAACCGATGAACGATACCAAAGTAAAAAAAAACGATAGAGAAAGTTACACTTTTGGTCCTTAAATTTTACGTTATATTTAAATTGAGTCGTTAAAATTAAATAATTACATAAATTATATTTTTTACCTTCTTGATTTATAAAAGTTAGTCTTTGATAAAATACAAACGAAAACTTTATTAACAATTAATTTAAAGATAATAATTGTTAAAAATCAAAAATATCACATATATGTCATTCTATAATTATTAAAGTTTTTTGTTGTTGTTTTATTACTTGAAGTATTTATTAATATGTAAATTAATTATTTTATCTTAAAATATCTTTTTATAATTTTAAAATTTTTATTACTAAATATTTAATATTTTATATTAAACCCGTGTAATACACGGGGTAATAATCTAGTAAATTTATAGAAACGCTAGTGTTACTCGATTGACTAATAAGGCATATAACAACTCAAAATTAAGCTCCACCAAGAAAAAAACTTCTCGGAAATTAGGGTTGCGTATGAAACCAAAAAAACCGAACTAAAATCGAAAAACCAAAAAATCTCAACTGAAATAACGGAACTCATATACAAACTAATGGGTAGGGTATAAAATTTCTAAAAAACCAAAAGTTTGGGTTGGTTTTGGTTTTACCTAAAATAAAAACGAAAAAAACCGAAAAAATGGAATATATGTGTGTGTTGTATATTTATATTACCTTTCAAAAAAATTTAGGATTTTTATATATAGTTTTAAATATTAATTAGTGTTGTAGTTTAAATGCAAATATTTTGGGTTGTTTTTTATAAGCCTAAAATTATAGGCATAAGTAGAAAAACCAAAAAAAGTGAAACTCAAACCGAACCCATATAGGTTTAAGACGATAAAAACCGAAAAAACGAACCTAAATGGGTTTAAAAACTCAAAAAACCTAAATTTCAGTGTTAGGTTTGGACTAAGCCAAAAAACAATCCAAGCAAGTGGCGTACCTAGAAAATTTTCTTAGGGGCATCGAAATATTTTTTTGGCGATTGTCCGTTATATATTTCATTGTTTGTACCGGGTCGAGCTGGGTCGAATCACCTATACAACGACAAACTTAAATAAATAACAAATACATAATAAAAGTATGTCAATTAATCATCTCATTAACTAAGATGACATAATAAAATTTGTTTTTTTAAACAAGATTTGTATGAATAATATTCAAATTAACAAATTCAAGATTTAAAAAGATGCTAGTTCAAGTCTTCTTTTTAAAAGTGTTTCATATTATCTAAATGTACAAATTATACCCAATTAACTAAGTTTTCATCATGATAACAAGTTTTAACTTTTAACAAATAAGTGACAGGTGAACGGTTGGATACAATGACAAAACCATTAAGAGTTAAGGTGTTGTTTCCTTTAGTTCCAAACATTCAAGCCCAATAAAGATGGATTGATGTAAAAAATTGTTGCTTAAAAAAAGAAATATAACAATTAAACATATTAGGCTATAAGAGACTATATATCAGATTAAATTGTTAATTAGTAATTGAGTTTCATCACAAATAATACATATTGAGTTATTTGGTTATTAGTTTTGGTTTTAAATTGTGCTTCATCATAGTCGCTAAAGTTTAGCGAGGGTTGGTGATAAAATTTCTTAAAGATCGGTCGAGATTAAATTATATCTGTGTCCGCCAATGATCCATGCACACCAATTAAAAGTTGTGTAGGATCGGGTTATGTAATCAACACAACACTTATCACAAGTTATATTCTACAAAGTCGATAGTTGCGGAAATTCTATCAACTTAGTTTTGTAAAACAGTTTGAAAACAAAGTACTGAAGGCAATAGTAAATTCAAGGTCAAAGTATATTGCATTCAACTGTTAGGATTACAATACTTAGCTCAAGCATGCACCACTTCTTTGCTAACTAACAAGTGAACACATTTATACTAAGACCTACAGCTGTATCCTCTTAGGGATACAAAGCTGGACAAAATACTAGAAACAAAGTAATGCTAAAATTAGTATCTATTATGGACTTGACAGGCCAAGTCATATTTACACTTAATACAAAAGACTCCTTTGACTTTTACAATAAATGCCTACACTACAAAAGGCATTTAATTCTTGTTATCTTCTGTGCTTCTGACAAATCTTCTTTGCTGCTGACTTTTACAAGAATGTCTTCTTTATTAGTCTTCGGAAGAGAAAGCAGCTCTGAATATATATACAAGTGTATGGAATATGTAGACGTAAGTCTTCGGAAGTCTTATGTACATTGAAGCTGCTGAGATGGTTGTCGGAAGCTTTCGGTGTTCGGAAGCTCTTGTGTTCAGAAGCTTTGATCTTGTCAATCTTCTAAGTGTTGAGCTTCCAATAGATGAGGAGGTCTTCGAAAGCTTTTCTTGTATAAGCCTTCGGTAGGAAGGAGTTAACCTTCGGAAGCAATGTTTCTGTTAATTTCTTCCTTCCGAAGGCTGTTTGTCTGTACAGTGTTCAAGACTTGTGGAAATTTAGATAAGGACTTAGAAAGTTTTGAAGAACACCAGCCTTTATGATTTTACAAGCTGTCTTTAAACACCAATCGAGTAAATATATATTAGACTTTACGGTCTTCAAAGAAAGTGAAAATTTTAACTTTTATACAAAAAAATGCAAATTCTAGACTAAATTTAATGTGAGTTTTATAATATTGTCGCTAAAGAGACATTTGAGTGGTTAACGTCTCTATTAAGTGTCCTAAAAGTGTTAGATTCAAATCAAACAAAAAAAAAAGCATGCACACAGTTGGTTTCGAATATGATTAGATAGGCGTATCTATTATTTGAAAAAAATTATTAACCAATCAATGATATTTGAATATAATGCACAAAATTTAATTATAAAATATGATACAAATATTTTGTGAATAATAATAGAAAATTTTAAGAGAAATAACTTTGACTTTTGACCCATTGGCTATAAATCCAACTAAATACAGTCATATAGATACAACCTTGATTTAGGAATATGGTTAGATAGACAATTTTGTGCTTTAAAAAATTATAACTAAATAATGAAATTACAATATAATACTAATAATTTATAAAATATTAGGTTAATATCCCGTGTCGTATTACATAAGTTGAATAAAAATATATAATAAATAGTCCACTAATGAAAATTTAGATAATATAAAACGACTTTTTAATATAAAATATGCTTAAAATTTCATATAATTTAATAATTTAATTAATAAAATAATATAAATATTTATTTAAATACTAATTTCTACAAAGTTTTGTTTGTTTAAACATTTTATTTTAAAAAATTGTTTTACAAATTTTATATTTTATAATAAATTTGTTTTTGTAAAAAGTGTTTTTTAATATCAATATATTTTTAATGTATAAAAAATATCTTTTTAATTTAAAAATATATAAAAAAAATATTTAATATTTAATATTATTATTTAATATTAGATATATTTAATATGAGAGAGAGAGGTGAGAAATGGAACATGAGGTGCTATATAAACATGACATGTGTACCTAAAAACCTTTATTTATTAGTATGTGTACCAAAGGGGTTTTGTCCTAGCGGTACCCCTTGGCTTTCCAAATTGAAGGTCATGGGTTCAAATCTCTCTCAAGGCGAAATATGGGTCCTTAAGAGGTCAGAGGGTTTTCAGGTGCGGTTTCCTCTTGGGGTGGTGGTGGGGTCTCAACAGAGGTAATGGTAACTAGACCTTGGTGACGTTGCCTGAAAATTTGTTGCTTACAATTTAAGATCAAATGTCGTTCAAAAAAAAGATAATACAAAATTTTTATAAATAATAATAAAATATTTTAAGAAGGATAATGTACATTGACTTCGACCCATTCGCTATAAATCCCTGTGACAACAAGCACAAAATTGATTTAATCGTATAATTAGATAGATGTGTTCTATGGTTTAAAAAAAACTAATTAACTAATTAATAAATTTAGAATATAATACACAAAATTTATAAAATATATTACAATTTTATTTAATAATAAAAAATATAATTAAGATGAATTACTTGAACTTTTGACCCATTGGCATCCAACTACGTTTCCAGACAAATACTATTGGTTAGAGTGGTTGAAGCTTTCCACCAATGTTAACTAACTCATTGTTATTATACTGATTTTTTGCACACTAAATTTATTCTACCTAATCTACCAAAACACTCGAAAAAACTAATAAAAAATCGATTGAAACTTACTTGATTGAAATTATAATGTTATGGCCTTTGAGTTGGTAAAATATGATCCATATTAACCTCGCAAAAAACATTTTACCAAAGTAGTGTTGGTAATTTTAGTGTTATCAACTATTTTAGTGTTATTGGATTAACTTGGTGATCGAGATAATAATATTAATGATTAATCGAGTTAGGTGACGCGGGAGTGCGGGCTCGTTTGACTTTAATATTATATATGTAATTATATTAATATAATTAAGGTTTTTTAATTTATTAATATAAATGTAAATAAATTAAATAAATTTAACCACATTGGAAAACGGTTTCTCAAATTGCATATATGAAGCAATTTTGCTTCTTTTTGGAAGATAATCTCGATCACAGGAAAGAAGGCGTACGGTTCTTCTTGCAAGAACAACAAAATTCATTTTCAATCTCTACATCTCTAAATCTAATCCGTTCAAGCATTTGATTCGTACCATCAAATAGTTTGATCTGATAGTGATTCACGATTCTTAAAGATTATCCAAGTTGCAATATCTTCAAGTTTATGATTGTGATTTTCTGAAGTTCAACCAATTCTCAAGATTAAATCCGGTTAGTGATTTTATATATATGTTTGATAATCAATATAGTGTTTATATTGATTCAACAAAGATCAAACTATTTGATTTTGAAATTAATGTTTTGAATTATGATCTCTAATTCGGAAACCACTGAAAATCACGACAAACATATTAAATTAGAATAATATGTTCGTAAACGGCGGTTCTTGGTTGGAATTGTATTCTTTCACGTATTGTAGATAGCCACTGCAATTATATATTTTAAAATTGATTTGAGACTGTTGATGATAATCGGTTATTGTGTCAACAAGTTTTAAAGGAATTTCATATTATATAATATCAATTTGATATTCTGTGAAATTAAAATGTGAATTTGGTCAACGAACTTGAATTGAAAAATAGTTCATATAATATGATTTCACAATTAGTGTGATACTTATTTTGGAATTGTGTCTCACTATTTGTTATAATATATATCCGATTGATTTAATTCTGGGATTATGCTACTTGATAGTTTTGATTAATATTGATATTGATATTTAAATATAAATATAAATTTTAATTGTTTGACAATTTGAATAACAAATCAGAATGGCTAGTGGTGAATCTGTTCGTGACATGACTAGTAAATTTGCTAAACTTGAAAAGTTTAACTGACAAGACTTTAGGCGTTGGAAGAAAAAGATGCACTTTTTGTTAACAACTTTAAAAGTTGTTTATGTGTTATCCACGCCGTGTCCTGAAATAGTGGAAGATGAAACTCTAGAACAAACTAGAAGACGTCTCAAGTGGGAGAATGATGACTATATATGTCGTGGACACATCTTGAATGGGATGTCGGATGCCTTGTTTGATGTTCATCAAAATGATGAATCGGCTAGGCAATTGTGGGATGCTTTGGAATCTAAGTACATGGCAGAGGATACTTCAAGTAAGAAATTCCTTGTTAGTAATTTCATGAATTACAAGATGTCAGATTCCAGGCCGGTAATGGAGCAATACAATGAGTTATTGCATACTTTGGGTCAATTCTCACAACATGACATGAAAATGGACGAGTCAATATCTGTCTCTAGCATCATTGATAAGCTTCCACCATCTTGGAAGGACTTTAAACATACTCTTAAACATCAAAAGGAGGATCTGAATTTGGTTCAATTGGGGAGTCATCTCAGAATTGAGGAATCACTTCGGTCTTAAGAAGTTGATAAAACCAAATGTAAAAACCAAGCTTCATCATCGGTTAATGTTGTTGAAGATGATGGAAAATTCAAAAGGTTTAACAAACTGAAAGACAAAAAGCGCAAGCTTAACAATGACAACAATCATTCCAACAAGAAAGTTAAAAAGGCTTGTTGGAGATGTGGAAAACCGGGACATTTCAAGAAAGATTGTCGGGTGAAATTGTCAGGAGGAAACAAGGCTGATGCAGCCGGTCCAAGTGGGTCTAAGGACCCAAATGTGAAACTTGGTTTGTTCCTTGTTTCTGATTTTAATTCGGTTAACAATTATGTTTCCTTTATTTCTGAATCATTCTATGTACAGGATGATGAAATGGCATGGTGGGTAGACTCGGGTGCTACCAGTCACGTGTGCAAGGATCTAAGATGGTTTGAGGAATTCAAACCAATTGAAGATGGATCTGTGTTGATAATGGGAAACGTGGCAACCGAGCCTATTAAAGGAATATGGAAAGTTAAACTTGTATTTACTTCTGGGAAACAATTATTGTTAGATTGCGTATTGTATGTACCGGGGATTCGAAAGAACCTCTTGTCTGGAATTGTGTTAAACAGTTATGGTTTTAAGCAGGTCATCGAGTCAGATAAGTTTATCTTATCTAAACATGGAACCTTTGTTGGATTTGGGTATTTATCTAGTGGTATGTTTAAACTTAACATTCATGTCCCATTTGCTAGCTAATCTGTGTGTATTGCATCTTCCTCTTCTAATAAAGTAGATCATGTTTCTAGTTTATGGCATGCTAGATTAGGTCATGTTAATTATGTTAGAATGAAAGAGAAATAGACTGTATATTCATAGGCTATGCTGAAAATTCTAAAGCTTATAGGTTCTATGTATAATGACTATGTTTCCATAAACACTGTCGTAGAGTCTAGGGATGCTATCTTTGATGAAGATAGGTTTACTTCTATGCCTAGACCAAAGGATGCTATTCAAAATTCTCAAACTGGAATTTATAATCCTGTTGAGAATGTATCATTAAAAAGAAATGATAGTGCAGTTGTTCCTACTGAACCTAGAAAAAGTAATAGAGCCAGAAAAGCTAAGTCTTTTGGCCCTGACTATCATCTTTATTTAGTGGAAGGAACCAGGAATGTGGTTGAACACCAATATCAATATTGCTTCAATATTAAAGAGGATCCAAAGACATATAATGAGGCAATGGCATCTAGAGATGTGGCTTTCTGGAAAGAGGCCATCCAAGATGAGATGGACTCTATCATGCATAATAATACTTGGAAATTAACAGATTTGCCTCCTGGTTGCAAACCATTGGGTTGCAAACGGATCTTTAAAAGAAAGATGAAAGTTGATGGGAGCATAGATAAGTTTAAAGCTAGATTGGTTATTGTGACAACCGGAAAATTTTTGTCTTTCAAACACTACCAACAACAACCAAATTTCGGGACGAAATTTCTTTCAACAAGGGGATGATGTGACACCCGGCAATTTCAGGTAAATTGCAACTCTTATATTCTTTACATTTCACATTCATACTTGTTGTATTTCATTTAATTGTGTTTAATTAGATGAGTTGAACACAAACCACTGCGAAACGATAGTTCGTGGAATTATCGAATCGCGCATCACACGTTGATTAGGATTAATCAAGCGTGCAAACACTTCATTAGACACGAAACAAACTATCAAAGATAATTCAAGGAATTATCGAAACACACACACGAGACTCACGAACGTTGGTGATCAATCAAACTTATGTGCTATTTGTATTTACGCGCTTAAACGAGCATTAGATGCTTTAGATAAACGTTAGGAATCGAGTACGAGCGAAACCGTATCAACGAAATCGAAAAACAATGAAGTAGGCCCGTCGCGGTACGCGATACCCCCTTCGGCGAAAAACTTCGCGGTACGCGAAGCAAACCGGGAGTCGAGACTCCCGAATTACATCGCGGTACGCGATGATGATTTTTGATCGGCCTCCGCGGTACGCGAAGGCCATGCAGATCAAAATTTCAATATAAACCAACCCACTTCATTTCAGTCGAACTCCTTCCCATTTTCTCCGAGTTCCCACTCACTGTTGCGACCAAAACCCACCTGAAAGCAAGCTTAAACCTCTGCTAACACCATTAGAAGCCATTGTTGGTGACTGGAAGCCATTGGAGCACCAAAGGGAGTTCTTGGAGGCCACCAACAAGCAAGACGATCCACACCAGCCTTCATTCGAGCTTCCAGAACCTGTCACACCACGAATTTAAGCTCCTAAGGTAGTCTCTTGTGTTTATCTATAGTTAGATCGCACATGCAATGGGTGAAAACCCACATGCAACTCCATGTGACCATTGTGCACGATTTTGTTGGTGATTTGTTGAATAGATGTTATAGAATTACTGGTTTGATAATATTAGAATGTTAGATTTGAGTTTGATGATGTTTTGGTGCACTTGCCATAAAAGGAAACTTTTATGTTGCAAGTCTTGGATTTGTGATGATCTAGACATGTTAGACATGTCTAGATGTTATTAAATGTGTATTGAAGTGTTTAGAAACACATTGGGATATTTGATTTTGTCAAAAACTTGGTTTTGTAGAAACTTGCTAAAAATAGAAACTTTATAAAATCACACTTTCCTAAATTGGAAGTTATTAGTTTTATGAAATGGGATTTCATAACCACACTTTCCTAAATTGGAAACTTTCTAAAAATAGCAACTTATGTGATTAGAGTCATAGGATGCATTTTGGTGTCTTATGCGCATCAAGGCACATAGACACAACAATCGTGTCACCAACGATTCGTCGAGTCTCACTAGTTAACACACGCACTCGGTTGAGCACGCCGACACTTGGAGTTGTATGGGATACAACACAACACAGAACACATACTCACACCTATATGGTTATAGGTGCTTACTAGCAGACTGCTAGCTTTCGCAGACACGAACACTCACACATACCGGAACTACTAACAGGTGAGTTCACGGCCCCTTTTTACATTTTCTACCTTTGGGGGAGAAAACATTGCTTACAACTATTTTTGTACAACTTACACACTTTTGGTTATTTTTGTACATGCTAATATCGTATATGCATATGTGTGGCATTCATCCACAAAACTGATAAGTCCTCATTAAACACACCTCGAACCGTTAGTAGCGCGTGGCGCTTAGCGTGGTAATTCTGAATAGTACTATTTGGGCCTGACAAGCCCCACTGTTGCGAGCCGTATGGCCACCCCGACTGGAGGTCGGAACAGTGCATAATTGACCAAACAACATTTGCCATATCTTGGATGGATATGGCGGGAGGCAGCATGTTAGCTTCGGTTGCGAACCCGCATATGATATAACACATATTGACTAGCTATCAATTGATATTGCATTGTATTGAAAAAAAATAGACCTGCTCAACATTTACTTTAAACATTTTGATGTTTACTGCTGATTACAAACCTGTGCTCTCACCAACCATTGTGTTGACCTTTTACTCGCATGTTTTCTCAGGTAACTAAGGCACGCGCACCAGGAATAGGATGCTAGGCCGGAGTCGCATGCATCCGTTTACGTGTCTTAGTTTATTAAACATTGATTATCATTTGATATGTTGTGTAACGTTAATCACCTTTAATCGCTTCCGCAACATTTAACTTGTGATGTTTTGAAAAGTGTTTTAATTTAACGCTTTCGCAAACTATGTATGAGTAAACCATTTTGTCAACTTATACTTTATTTCCGCAACTCTGATATTACTAAACTGTTTTATCCAAATTACTGGATGTACGTACGAAATCAGACATATAGGTCTCGCATGTTGTGTGACCGGAGACTGCGATCCTGACAATCTGCCGTCGCTCGCGCCCCGGAAGGGACGGGATTTCTCGGGGTGCGACAGATTGGTATCAGAGACTCCGGTTATTGCGAATTAGGTTTGCATTTAGTGAACTTAGTCTATAACCACTAGTCTCCACACAACACATAGTGCTTAGTATTGTAGTACTTGCACACACGTTACATCTTTTATGCATTACGTTGGTCACTGCACGTGACTACCCATGACGGGGAAGAGCCGATAGCTCTACCCGTTCTTTACAGTACCTACCGCACACACTACATTAGTCATTAGACAAACACTAACACGTATTCTCGCTATGAAGATCATGGCTAGAAGACGTGGAGGACGCAGGAATGCAGGCGGACGAGGAAACATCAACCTTACCGCAGCTGAACTGAACGCGCTCATCAACGAGCGAGTTGAGGAGGTACTTGCTGCACGGGAAGCTGCCCGAAATCAAAACCCACTGAACCAAGGTGATGAATCTGTTCATATTCACCTTGCGCTACAAACACTTGCTTCCAATCCAACACGTCTACCCGATGCCTAACCCAACTCTACTCTTTGCATATTTCAGGAACAAATCCTAACCCTCCTCTCTATACGTTCAAGATGTTCCTGGATTGCAAACCCCATTCGTTCAGCGGCACTGAGGGAGCTGTTGGGCTATTACGCTGGATTGAGAAGGCGGAATCAGCCTTCGCCATGAGCAACTGCAGGAACGAGGACAAGGTCAAGTTCGCTGCAGGGACGTTCGAGGGAGCTGCCCTCACTTGGTGGAACGCCAATGTTCAGAACCTAGGGCTTGATGCAGCCAACGCACTGCCTTGGAATAATTTTAAACAAATGTTGAACCGCGAATATTGCCCTCGTGGTGAGGTGCAGAAACTTGAGACGGAGTTCTGGAACCACAAAATGATAGGTTCTGAGGTTGAGGCCTACACTGCCAGGTCTTATGAGCTGGCAAACCTGTGCCCGGAGATGGCAACCCCACCCTTCAAACATATAGAGAAATATATCGATGGATTGCCACCTCAAGTCCAGGGAATGGTACTCTCTGCTGACCCCATTACCATGCAACAAGCCGTGCGACTTACCCACAAACTCACTGACTCGGCGGTTGCACAAGGACTCTTACCACCACGTGGTGCTGTGACCACAGCCAACGACAAGGGCAAACGGAAATGGGATGACACCCTGAACAAACCAACCACTCTCCAACCACCACCACAGCAACGTAAGTTTGGAGCAACCCAAGCTTATGCCCCACCCATCCCAACCACCCAGAACCAAGGAAGCTATGCTGGAAAACATCCCAAATGCCACAAGTGCAACTTCCATCATGCACATGGTCAATGTGGCCGTTTCCAATGCCAGCGCTGCGGAAAAGGGGGACATGCAGCCAAAGACTGCAGGGGTGAACTGCTTGCAAAGACCCCACAGCCACAACAACAACAACAACTTGAAGCACCAAAGGGTTGCTTCGAATGTGGCAAACCAGGGCATTTCAAGAAGGACTGCCCACACCTGAAAAACAACAACAACAACCAGCAAAACAACAACAATGGGAACGATGGCACGAGGGGACGAGCCTTCGTGATTGGGGCCAAGGAGGCCAGAAGGGATCCCCATCTTGCAACTGGTACGTATCTCTTGAACGATAATTATGCTTCTGTACTGTTTGATACTGGAGCTGAGAGGAGATTTATATCTAAGGATTTTAGTGAGATACTGGCCATTACCCCAACACCTTTAGATGTTGACTATACGATAGAGCTAGCTGATGGTAAATTAATTGTGACCAAGCACATTCTTAAAGAATGCACCTTAGAGCTAGCAGGCCATAAGTTTAAGATTGACCTCATGCCAGTTACACTAGGCAGTTTTGATGTCGTAGTAGGCATGGATTGGTTGTCTGAAAACCAGGCTGAAATCATTTGCCACGACAAGGTTGTGCGCATACCTCTCCCTAGCGGAGAAACTCTAGACATCAAGGGCGAAAGGAGTGACACACCTCTGAACATCATCTCGTGCATGAAAGCTCACAAATGCTTACGAAAGGGATACACAGCCATTCTGGCACTTATCACCGACAAGGCTGAAGAGGAAAATAGAAAAGAAGACATCCCAGTCGTATGCGACTATCCCGACGTATTTCCTGAGGATCTACCAGAACTACCACCACCTCGACAAGTGGAGTTCCGCATAGACCTTGTGCCGGGAGCAGCACCTATCGCACGAGCACCATATCGACTTGCACCTTCGAAGATGCAGGAACTGTCCAACCAACTGCAAGAGCTGTTGGACAAGGGTTTCATTAGACCAAGCTTCTCACCCTGGGGAGCTCCGGTCCTGTCTGTAAAGAAGAAGGATGGCACTTTCCGTATGTGCATTGACTATCGGGAATTGAACAAAGTGACGATCAAAAACCGTTACCCCTTGCCCCGCATTGACGATTTGTTCGATCAACTTCAAGGATCGAGTTACTACTCTAAGATCGATCTGCGATCTGGGTACCATCAGTTGAGGATTCAGGAGGAAGATATCCCCAAAACTGCATTTCGCACTCGGTATGGCCATTACGAGTTTTTGGTTATGCCGTTTGGACTGACAAACGCACCCGCAGTATTCATGGATCTCATGAATAGAGTGTGCAAACCGTACCTCGACAAGTTTATCATTTTCTTTATAGATGACATTCTCATCTACTCCAAAACCCAGGAAGAACACAAAGAGCATCTTCAATTGGCTCTTGAATTGCTACGACAAGAGAAGCTGTACGCTAAACTCTCCAAATGCGACTTCTGGATCCGAGAAGTCCAATTCTTAGGTCATGTTGTGAATGAACAAGGAATACATGTGGATAAATCTAAGATAGAGGCAATCAAGAACTGGGAAGCACCAAAGACCCCAACTGAGGTGCGACAATTCCTAGGCTTGGCAGGCTATTATCGACGATTTATCGAAGGATTTTCAAAGATAGCCCAACCACTCACAGCTTTAACCCATAAGGACAAGAAGTATCTCTGGACTGACAAACAGGAGGATGCATTTCAACTTCTCAAGCAGAAGCTCTGTAGTGCACCTATCCTATCACTTCCTGATGGAACGGATGACTTCGTAGTATATTGCGATGCCTCGATACAAGGACTCGGCTGTGTGCTAATGCAGCGAGAAAAGGTGATCGCATATGCTTCTCGACAATTGAAAGTCCACGAGAAAAACTACACCACCCACGACTTGGAACTTGGAGCCGTGGTATTTGCACTCAAGATCTGGAGGCACTACCTGTACGGTACAAAGTGTACGATATACACTGATCATAAGAGTCTCCAACACATATTCGAGCAGAAAGAACTGAACATGCGACAACGTCGCTGGCTCGAGCTTCTTAACGACTATGAGTGTGCTATCAAGTATCATCCGGGGAAGGCCAATGTGGTGGCCGATGCTCTAAGCCGGAAAAACACTTCGAAACCCAAGAGGGTACGAGCTTTACAACTCACCATCCATCCCAACCTCCCTGAACAGATACGTAATGCCCAGGTGGAGGCACTGAAACCTGAAAACTTAGCGGCTGAATCACTAAGGGGAATGGAACAACAACTTACGGAAAAAGCCGATGGCTTACAGTATTTCATGGAACGCGTCTGGATTCCACATCACGGGAACCTACGAGACCTTGTGATGGACGAGGCTCACAAATCCCGGTATTCCATTCACCCAGGATCTGATAAGATGTATCACGATCTGAAGGTACTTTACTGGTGGCCACACATGAAAGCCGATATCGCCACCTACGTAGGCAAATGCTTGACCTGTGCCAAAGTCAAGATCGAGTACCAGAAACCCTCTGGATTACTCACACAACCCGAGATCCCCATGTGGAAATGGGAACAGATATCCATGGATTTCATCACCAAATTACCCCGTACTCCTAGTGGATGTGACACTATCTGGGTAATTGTTGATCGACTGACTAAGTCAGCACATTTCCTCGCGATCAAGGAAAATGACAAGATGGAAAAACTAGCCAGAATCTATGTCAAGGAAGTGGTCTCGCGACATGGAGTGCCAATCTCCATTATTTCAGATCGAGATGCCAGATTCACTTCTAACTTCTGGAAATCATTGCAAAAGTCACTTGGCACACGGTTGGATATGAGTACAGCATACCACCCACAAACTGATGGCCAGAGTGAACGCACGATACAAACCCTTGAAGATATGCTACGAGCATGCGTAGTGGATTTTGGAAATAGTTGGGAAACTCACCTGCCATTGGTGGAGTTTTCCTACAACAACAGTTACCACACAAGCATCAAAGCAGCTCCTTTTGAGGCACTCTATGGCAGGAAATGCCGATCACCCATCTGTTGGGCGGAAGTGGGCGACAGTCAGCTCACAGGCCCAGAACTTGTACATGAAACAACCGAGAAAATCGTACAAATCAGAAACCGCATGGCAGCAGCGCGCGATCGTCAAAAGAGCTATGCCCACAAACGCCGAAAGCCTTTGGAATTTCAGGTAGGAGACAAAGTCCTTCTGAAAGTTTCACCCTGGAAAGGCGTCATTCGTTTCGGTAAACGAGGCAAACTGAACCCACGGTATATTGGACCATTCGAGATCCTGAAAAGGATTGGTCCAGTGGCATACCAACTCAACTTACCAGCCGAACTCGACGGAGTTCACAACGTATTTCATGTTTCGAACCTGAAGAAATGCTTATCAGATGAAACACTTATAGTTCCACTGGATGAGATCCGGGTGGATGAGCAACTACGGTTCGTGGAAGAACCGGTAGAGATCATGGACCGTGAGGTCAAACAACTCAAGCAGAGTAAGATCCCAATTGTCAAAGTCCGATGGAACTCGAAACGCGGACCTGAATTCACGTGGGAACGTGAAGATCAGATGATGCGTAAATATCCCCATCTCTTCAAGCAGACAACGTCGAACGTCGACAACAACGAATAAATTTCGGGACGAAATTCCTTTCAACAAGGGGATGATGTGACAACCGGAAAATTTTTGTCTTTCAAACACTGTTGCTTCTCAAATACTACCAACAACAACCAAATTTCGGGACGAAATTTCTTTCAACAAGGGGATGATGTGACACCCGGCAATTTCAGGTAAATTGCAACTCTTATATTCTTTACATTTCACATTCATACTTGTTGTATTTCATTTAATTGTGTTTAATTAGATGAGTTGAACACAAACCACTGCGAAACGATAGTTCGTGGAATTATCGAATCGCGCATCACACGTTGATTAGGATTAATCAAGCGTGCAAACACTTCATTAGACACGAAACAAACTATCAAAGATAATTCAAGGAATTATCGAAACACACACACGAGACTCACGAACGTTGGTGATCAATCAAACTTATGTGCTATTTGTATTTACGCGCTTAAACGAGCATTAGATGCTTTAGATAAACGTTAGGAATCGAGTACGAGCGAAACCGTATCAACGAAATCGAAAAACAATGAAGTAGGCCCGTCGCGGTACGCGATACCCCCTTCGGCGAAAAACTTCGCGGTACGCGAAGCAAACCGGGAGTCGAGACTCCCGAATTACATCGCGGTACGCGATGATGATTTTTGATCGGCCTCCGCGGTACGCGAAGGCCATGCAGATCAAAATTTCAATATAAACCAACCCACTTCATTTCAGTCGAACTCCTTCCCATTTTCTCCGAGTTCCCACTCACTGTTGCGACCAAAACCCACCTGAAAGCAAGCTTAAACCTCTGCTAACACCATTAGAAGCCATTGTTGGTGACTGGAAGCCATTGGAGCACCAAAGGGAGTTCTTGGAGGCCACCAACAAGCAAGACGATCCACACCAGCCTTCATTCGAGCTTCCAGAACCTGTCACACCACGAATTTAAGCTCCTAAGGTAGTCTCTTGTGTTTATCTATAGTTAGATCGCACATGCAATGGGTGAAAACCCACATGCAACTCCATGTGACCATTGTGCACGATTTTGTTGGTGATTTGTTGAATAGATGTTATAGAATTACTGGTTTGATAATATTAGAATGTTAGATTTGAGTTTGATGATGTTTTGGTGCACTTGCCATAAAAGGAAACTTTTATGTTGCAAGTCTTGGATTTGTGATGATCTAGACATGTTAGACATGTCTAGATGTTATTAAATGTGTATTGAAGTGTTCAGAAACACATTGGGATATTTGATTTTGTCAAAAACTTGGTTTTGTAGAAACTTGCTAAAAATTGAAACTTTATAAAATCAAAAGAGGGCTTTTGATGTTTTTGGAAGATTTGATGAACTTTGATTCTTGAAATATGTTTAAAAATGATTTCTAAGCATATTGGAAGTTATTAGTTTTATGAAATGGGATTTCATAACCACACTTTCCTAAATTGGAAACTTTCTAAAAATAGCAACTTATGTGATTAGAGTCATAGGATGCATTTTGGTGTCTTATGCGCATCAAGGCACATAGACACAACAATCGTGTCACCAACGATTCGTCGAGTCTCACTAGTTAACACACGCACTCGGTTGAGCACGCCGACACTTGGAGTTGTATGGGATACAACACAACACAGAACACATACTCACACCTATATGGTTATAGGTGCTTACTAGCAGACTGCTAGCTTTTGCAGACACGAACACTCACACATACCGGAACTACTAACAGGTGAGTTCACGGCCCCTTTTTACATTTTCTACCTTTGGGGGAGAAAACATTGCTTACAACTATTTTTGTACAACTTACACACTTTTGGTTATTTTTGTACATGCTAATATCGTATATGCATATGTGTGGCATTCATCCACAAAACTGATAAGTCCTCATTAAACACACCTCGAACCGTTAGTAGCCCGTGGCGCTTAGCGTGGTAATTCTGAATAGTACTATTTGGGCCTGACAAGCCCCACTGTTGCGAGCCGTATGGCCACCCCGACTGGAGGTCGGAACAGTGCATAATTGACCAAACAACATTTGCCATATCTTGGATAGATATGGCGGGAGGCAGCATGTTAGCTTCGGTTGCGAACCCGCATATGATATAACACATATTGACTAGCTATCAATTGATATTGCATTGTATTGAAAAAAAATAGACCTGCTCAACATTTACTTTAAACATTTTGATGTTTACTGCTGATTACAAACCTGTGCTCTCACCAACCATTGTGTTGACCTTTTACTCGCATGTTTTCTCAGGTAACTAAGGCACGCGCACCAGGAATAGGATGCTAGGCCGGAGTCGCATGCATCCGTTTACGTGTCTTAGTTTATTAAACATTGATTATCATTTGATATGTTGTGTAACGTTAATCACCTTTAATCGCTTCCGCAACATTTAACTTGTGATGTTTTGAAAAGTGTTTTAATTTAACGCTTCCGCAAACTATGTATGAGTAAACCATTTTGTCAACTTATACTTTATTTCCGCAACTCTGATATTACTAAACTGTTTTATCCAAATTACTGGATGTACGTACGAAATCAGACATATAGGTCTCGCATGTTGTGTGACCGGAGACTGCGATCCTGACAATCTGCCGTCGCTCGCGCCCCGGAAGGGACGGGATTTCTCGGGGTGCGACAGTTATCCAAGGCTTTAGACAAAAGGAAGGCATTGATTTCTTTGATACATATGCTCCAGTTGCAAGGATTTCCACTATAAGGCTTCTTATAGCTCTTGCTTCAATTCATAAATTGTTAATTCGTCAAATGGATGTGAAAATGGCATACTTAAATGGTGAATTGGATGAAGAGGTATATATGAAACAACCTGAGGGTTTTGTATTACCTGGACAAGAAAACAAAGTGTGTAAACTCATTAAATCATTGTATGGTTTGAAACAAACACCTAAACTATGGCATCAAAAATTTGTTGATGTGATCTTATCTCATGGGTTTCTTCTAAACCAAGCAGATAAATGTGTATACAGTAGATTTGATCCTTCTGGTAAAGGAGTCATTATTTGCTTATATGTAGATGATATGTTGATCTTTGGTACTGACCAAGATCAGATTGATAAGACAAAGAAGTTGTTATCTTCTAGTTTTGATATGAAGGATATGGGGGAGGCAGATGTGATCCTTGGAATAAGGATTAAACGGAGTAACAATGGTATAATCATGACTCAGTCTCATTATATTGAGAAAGTATTGAAGAAGTTCAATCATTCTAATTGTTCTCCTATTAGCACCCCTATAGATCCTAATATCAGACTGATGCCTAATCAAGGTAATTCTATTTCACAGTTGGAGTATTCCAAAGCAATTGGATGCTTGATGTATGCTATGATAAGCACAAGGCCTGACATAGCCTATGCTGTGGGAAAACTGAGTAGGTTTACTAGTAATCCAAACACACAGCATTGGCAAGCAGTGAATAGGCTATTTAAGTACTTGAAAGGGACCATGAACTATGGTTTATTTTATTCAGGGTCTCCTTCTGTCTTAAAAGGATACTCTGATGCAAGTTGGATAACAAATATGGAAGATCATTCTTCTACAAGTGGAGGCGTGTTTCTACTTGGTGGTGGTGCTATTTCCTGGGCATCTAAGAAACAAACTTGCATCACTAACTCAACTATGGAATCTGAGTTTGTCGCTTTAGCAGCAGCTGGCAAAGAGGCTGAATGGTTAAGAAATCTGATCTTTGAGATTCCATTATGGTCAAAACCGATATCACCAATCTCTATAAGATGTGATAGTGCAGCTACTTTAGCAAAGGCATATAGTCACATGTACAATGGGAAGTCTAGACACTTAGGTGTCAGACATAGCATGATTAGAGAATAATCATAAATGGAGTGATATCTGTTGAATTTGTAAGATCAGAGCTCAATTTAGCTGATCATCTAACCAAAGGGTTAGGAAGAGATCTCGTGAACAAATCAGCTATAGGGATAGGTTTAAAGTCCATTTAATATCTAGTGTCAAGACACCCAATTCACATCTAATACAATGTTAGATTTTGAATTCAATGTGGCAAGCTTGTCATGAAGATATTGGAACACATTAACATAATCATCCCAAGGTATGTGTTCAGACTGCAAGATAAAGAAGGTTGAAATTTAATTTCTTAATAGTTCATTGATAAATTGCAGTGCAGGTGCAAGAGTAATGAACTACCTATAAGAATATGAAGTTTTAGCTGCTTCAAGAAGCTTTGGACTTGAGCTTTGATATATTCTTTGAAGGATTAGGACACAGGCTAGTAAAACATTGTGTCAAGTGAAATTTGAATTTGTAAACTTATGTGTATGTTACCAACATGTATTTAAATGGATAGCAAGGGTTCAATCCTTAGTGACACCCTGATATTCTAATATTTGTAACGTGTAATATGCTAAGATGAAAATTCAATCCATAGGATATTTTCATTTATGCATAAGTTTGTGTTTGAGCAAGAGATATTTAAGTTAATCATGGATATCACTAAAATGGGGGAGGAATGTTGGTAATTTTAGTGTTATAAACTATTTTAGTGTTATTGGATTAACTTGGTAATCGAGATAATAATATTAATGATTAATCGAGTTAGGTGACGCGGGAGTGCGGGCTCGTTTGACTTTAATATTATATATGTAATTATATTAATATAATTAAGGTTTTTTAATTTATTAATATAAATGTAAATAAATTAAATAAATTTAACCACATTGGAAAACGGTTTCTCAAATTGCATATATGAAGCAATTTTGCTTCTTTTTGGAAGATAATCTCGATCACAGGAAAGAAGGCGTACGGTTCTTCTTGCAAGAACAACAAAATTCATTTTCAATCTCTACATCTCTAAGTCTAATCCGTTCAAGCATTTGATTCGTACCATCAAATAGTTTGATCTGATAGTGATTCACGATTCTTAGAGATTATCCAAGTTGCAATATCTTCAAGTTTATGATTGTGATTTTCTGAAGTTCAACCAATTCTCAAGATTAAATCCGGTTAGTGATTTTATATATATGTTTGATAATCAATATAGTGTTTATATTGATTCGACAAGTAGCAAGCTAGTAGTTAGTTACCAAAAGAAATTATAACAAAAGAAGTAACTTTATGTCATCCCATATTACATGCATGTTTATTGGATATAGTAAACCAATCAATTCCCTTAAACCCTCAAGGTTTTTACATCTTAGTACTTTTGCTTTAACGAACTAGCTTGAGCTTATCCTTGCAAAGACCTCAAAGAAAACATTGCTAGTCTTATTATAGGAGGGGGTCTTATGTGATTAGCCTCCAATGTTAGAATTAGAGGAGGCTACACAAAGCAAGGATATTGAAGTGAGATTATAGATAATCTTAACTTGATGAGATAATCCGAACTGAGTTCTTCATCCGAACTCATTATTGAGAATACGAACTTGATGAGACAGGATACCTGAACTTACTTGGGTGCTCTGAACTTGAAGTTCCTTATTCAGGAATATTAGACCAACCGTAAACACACCCTGCGTGAAGGGCAGGATCCGGCGGCGTCACGGGGCCAGGCGAGAACACCGGCCCCCTCCCGACGGGATCAAATTAGAGTGGCCAGCGGCCCCCGCATCCCATTTCTCCTCCTTTCACACCCCGCTTTCTCCTCTATCACATTTTCAGTGGGGTAACCACTATAAGGTTTTAAGGTTTTCAGTGAGGTGACGACATGGTTATAAATTTCGGTTGGGTGGGTTTCAGTATGGTGGGTATTACCGATGGTCTAAACACCTTGGATAAATAAAGGTTAGACTCTCCAAAATTGGAGTTATACTCCAAACTTAGATTATGTTAACCTTAAGTGGATTGGAACTTCTTTTCTCATCCGAACATAAAGTTTCTTAGAGGAACATGTTTGTTCATCCAAACCTTAAGTGTTCAGATTTGTTCATCCGAACTTTTTTCGTTCTCTGAACGCGACAATTCCTCACAAATTCTGCTCGGCAGGCCCTCGAACAGTGCGGAATCCTATTCGAGGGTTTTTACAATTGAAAACAACGCACCACATGATCAATCGAAGGTATAGAATCAAAGTTTTATGTGGGAACGATCGACCACTGGCTGAGAATCGAAGTGGGAGGCAGAGGGGACACTGAAACCTAGGTAGATATGTCAGGGAATGAGCAGAGCTCTTTAAACATTCTGTTTGTTGGGTCTATATACTATTCTGTCATTCGTACGAATGAGTCATGCTAATGACTATTCTGCACGAATGACAACAGACGTATAAGCTTTTGATACGAATGAGTCATACTAATGACTTGTTCATGAGAGTAGGTCATTCGCTATATGTTCATTTGTACGAATGAACTCATTTCTAGGTTCATTAGCACGAATGGTCAGTTTGTTAAGCAAGATCAATATTAAAACAAGTAAAACACAACCAAAAACAATCATACAATAGAGAATACTTGATTTCATTGATAAAATATTCTTTGTACAATCACAAAAGATAATCACAATGAATTGAACTAGGGACAAATGATGTATCAACATACTCCCCTTGGACCTAGTTTTGAACTTGAACAGCTTCAGTCTTCAAAAACTTTTGTGAGAAGGCCTTCCAATCACAACCGACATAAACATCAAATGCAAAACATAGCCGTATAACCCTCATGAATTGTAGAGCCTGCTCCATATCCTCTACCTCAAAGAAAATCTAACATCTGTAGAGAGCTTTAACATCTTCCTCTACCATATTGTTCAGCCACATGGGATCAAAAACTCGAATTGTATCCTATTTATCATCCTTGCACAAAACAAACACAGCCTCTGTAGTTCTGCCATCATAGTACCACCACTGGAAGTTATCCGAAAATCCTTGAGGCATCTTTCGTAAACGAATTGTCTTCATGAACTTAGGAGGCAACCACTTCAAGATGACTTTATGTTTCTTCGATTGAGCATCAATCTCTGGCAGGTAACAACATTCTAGTTGCTGAGGCTGGAAGTTGATCCATCTTTTCCTGTACTCAAGTTGGATCTGTCGTGCAAACCATGATGATAGCTTTGAATCTTCACTATACTACACGTTCAAGCGTGCCAACTGATTCATTTCAAATCCTAGAAACGTTAAATTCATGTTGGAATCTAAAGTATTGGATTCCCCTTTCCCTCTTCACCCCATAGCATCTGAGATCATCAAAGTAAGCATGGCTCAAAATGCAACTTCCAGACTTGTATCCTTTGGTTTTGTAAACTTTGGTGTATTGAGCTGGAGGGGAGGAATTGCTATCCTTCTTGAGAGTCTACCAGTACGTAGCCCACTCATCCTTTCTGTGCTTAATATCCTCTGCAGATGAATCCTTTCCACTGTCCATCTCGTCAATATTACGGTTAAGCTCCTCCTCAGAATGTTGATCGAAAAGCTTAGTAAGAGTAGGCAATTCCTCTTCTGCAGAGGTATACTTCATGGATTCCTCTCCCTCAAGGTCTTACAAAATGACCTCATCTACATCATCAAAAACTTCTGGAGTGGGGAGAACGGAAGCAGGACCAGCAGAGTCATCTATAACAACATTGTCAGGATTTAACCTGAAAAGCTCGACGATCTGATCCTTTGTTAAACAACAAATGATCTCCCCCTCCTCCTTGTCATATCTCACTGAGTGTTTTATGTTGCCTTGAGCGTCCAATATCATAGTCAATGTCTCATCTAGACGATGTCTCAAAGGCGCAACTTCTACTTCCTTAGTGGCCTTCCCTTCTTTAGGTGGTTTTGACGATGACTCTGGAGCTTTATCCTGTTTATTCTTCATTCTGATTTCTCCAGTGGTGGATTGCCTTGAGGTACCAGTATCACCTGTAGCAGCATCCCCTTCTCCGTCATCGTCATCATTATCGAAACTGTTCGAACTATTATAATCGATCTTCTCTTCATCAGACTCGTCTTCTTCTTCTTCATTATCGTCTGAATCATCATAGGCAGGTTTGGATCCTTCAATACTTGGAGTTGAGTCTTTAAGGCCTTCAATTGCCTCAAATAGATGTTGATTCTCAGACTCCAAGGAGAGAATCCTATCAGCATGCCCTTGAACAGTCTGGGCTAGCTGGTTGTGTTCATTCACATATTTGAGCAGCCTCTCCTCCAAATCAACATTCCTAGCCCAGAGATCTGCTCTTTGGTCAGCCGATTGTTGCAACAACGCATCTTGATCATTTACTCTTAGAGTGAGTTGTGCAATGGCTTAATCCTTCTGGTAGTCCCTCTCCATCAGCCTGAGAGCTAAACTGTTCAATGTGTTGAGTTTTTCAGCAATTGAAACAGTAGGCATGCATGTTTCGGTGCAAGATATGGAGGGACTAGTAGCTTCAACAGTAAAGACAGCAGCAAGAATGAATGGGGTCTGGGACATAGGAGTAGTAGGACGTGTAGAAACAGCCCCAGACCCGGAAAGTGAAGAAATCAAGACTGTTGCAGCAGGTATAAAAGTGGTTGCTACAACAGACACCGATTATGTCCTCCTCTTTAGGACAAATCTTGTCCTCTTCTTCTTTGCTGCAGGAAAGGATGCCTGAGTTGGTGCATCAATGGAAGTGGGAAGAGGAGCAATAACAAACTCAGGAACAAAATTGGGGTCCTTTATCTCTTCACTCCTCGACGTTTGCTCCCTTGGCCTCTTTCTTGTCCAAATTCCTCTTGTTCCCATAGTTGTGGACACAAACTCATCATCGGTTTTCTCTGAGTCATATTCAATAGGGAAAGCATCAGCATCAACACCTACATTTTCCAAATCAACACTATGAGTCTCCTCCATATTTGCAGAGGATGTAGGCACACTAATCTCAATGGAAGCAGATATAGTGGCCGTAGTCATGGCATGAGTAATCATTCTCTGATCACCAACATCACCACCACCAACATCATCATCACCACCACCATCATCACTGTCAACATCAGGTACAACTATTTATTCTACCTCAGAATCCGAGTCCTTGTGCCTCCATCTCCTCCTCAAAGGTGCAACATAATTAGGATGGATGAGATGACCAAAAAGGCGATGAGCTGGGGGTTTGGTTGCCTTTCCTCTGTAGGACATCACATGGTTAAGGGTGATATCATACATATGCTCCAACCGGATAATGTTAGCATTGATCTTGGTCAAATCAGGAAACTGTGCATCAATGATCATTTGAATGAACCTCGAATACACGAGGTACTTCTTGTCACCCTTCATGGTGACATTCTCCTTCATATGAGTGAATACCATCTCTGAGAAGTTGAAGTGAATATTCAGCACCAACGCTACAAAAGAAGACTGTAACGTCTCTCTTAGCTCATAAAAACCCCCATGTCTAGATCTCAAGCATAGTAATAGAATGTGGCAAAGATAGTTGAACAGTGGAAAAAAGGTGAGCTTTATTTAGGACTCCAACACTGAGGTCACCATCATATTTGCATCGCAAGAAGTGACCTCTTACAAGATGCTTGTACAAAATAACAGGATGGTCTGGCATGTCCTGAAATCCGCACGCCCTCCTGATGTGCTCAGCAGAAACGACAACTTCCCTTCCTCCAACAGAAGCCCCATAAGATCTCTGATGTGATAGGTATGGAACATCTATGGTAGATATAGCGGTGAAGATCCTTGATCATCTCAGAAACACTATGATGTCTGTGAATTTGGCGGACTTTAGGGTAGAGGAGTCAAGATGAGCACAGATGTTGTTCTTTGGAAATGCTCTGAGATTCTCCATTCTGTAGACAAAAGAAGATGAACATGTTAGATCAGATTAAAAGAAAAGTGAACATATTGAAAATTTTAACAAGTGTTCCATTCATGCGAATGTCCCATAGAAATGGCCCATCACACACGAATAGGACCTAACACGAATGGATATGAGATACGAATGAACATGTCACACGAATGAATCACAAAAATGAAGTCATGCGTTTGACTAAACTCATTCGTATGAGATGAAGCATGAATGATGTCATTCGTGTGAGATGTCGCACGAATGAGCCTCATTAGTTCAACCGAAGGTTCCTTAAACCCTAAACTTCAAAAATATAAAATCAATCCATAAAATCATCAACATTACATTCAGAAAGTTCTGTTTAAATGATTAGAACCGGTTTTAGATTGATTTAAATCCATTTGAGTGGTTTCTCGACCGAAATAAGTCCAAACCCTAAAACCCTAAGGTCTTGATTAGTTATCAAACTAAATTCAAATCAAATCGAACAAGAATAATCCCTTTGGTACCTGAAACAATCAAGAACCAAAATACAATCAGAATGGATCAAATGAACAACTGAGTATGGAGATGAAGATCGAAAAATGTCTCGAGAAAATAGGGTTTCACACACAGTTAACGAAAGAGAAAAGGGGCAAATGGGTGCATCGGACGAATGAGAAGCATTAAATACACATCTCATTCGTGTGAGTGTATCATTCGTACCAAATGTCCATTTGTGTCGGACATCCATTCGCATGAGAGAACAAACGAATGACCTATTCCCCTATTATGTTTATTTGTGCGAATGAACATCTAGGGTGACTCCTTCGCATGAATGTGTAAAGACCTTTGAACTTTTTTGTCAACTTTGCTAAAATATGTACTCAAACACAACAACCATTTAAAATTAACATGTAATCCATGTTGTGAAAATTAAGATGTTTTGTCTGGTTTTGTGAAAACTTGAGACAAAATTGGACAACTGAGTTAACAAACGATCACTTTAGAAAGAAATGAAAAATGTCTTTGTATTTTTCTGAGTAAAGAATCTGTATAAATTGACAATCAAAAACACATGTTTTTGTGAGAAATCTTTCGGGTAGTGATATTTTCAAAACATACCAACCTTGTGGCTTTGACTATTAAGCCTATGACATGATGGGTTTATGATGTAACTATTGATATAATTGTCCACTTTAAACCTAACCATACTTCATTTATCAACAAATCAGTGATCAATCATATCTCCTGAGTGAGTTACCCACTCTAGTTAACTTGTAAAGGTCAAAACTAGTTGATAACACATCTCAACATAACTTAAGACCTAAGATCATAAATTTTATAAGGTTCCAATTTATTATATTTTTGTATTTTTCTTTTGATAACTTGCTCAAGATTCAACACATTCTCATGGACGGCTTCGACTAGGTCTTTACAAAGCAACATGGCACGTGTAAGAACTGTACTGACTGAGATTTTGTTTTATCCAAATGGATGGCTACAACTAGGCTATAACCTAGTGTATGGCACCTGTATGGAATCGAACTTATTTTATGTTTGCATTTCTCTAGCTTATACTATCTGAATGGACGGCTTCAACTAGGTTGTAACCCAGTATATGGCACGTGTACAGAGTCGGATTTACTTTTATTTTCATGTAATCCAATCATTCTTATCTGAATGGAAGGCTTCAGCTAGGCTGCAACCCAAAAATGTGGCACGTATACGAACTTGAACTCACGAATCATTGGAAATCTCATAAGATTTTATGATACCAAGTGTACGCATGATTTGAATTATTAACTGTTTATCCCTTAAGCCAGTTTTCTAGACGAGTTCCCACAAATCAGACATTCCGACCAACCACTGAGTGTCTAAAAACTTGTAAATCAGGACTATCAATACATCATATCATAGCACCCATGTGTTTTTAGTTTACACACTCAATTTTGATTTAAATAATATGACTAGCAAAACATCACTTTCCAACTGAAAATTTCTCATTTTCATAATTTTTTTAATGTTTTTGGTTTAATGTTTTTTCGATGTTTTTGGTTTTTCAATGTGAAACTTTGTCTCCCCCTAAAACCTAAAACAAAAAATCTTTTTGGGTTTTTGGAAATAGATAAGAAATTGCAAAAGAAACTATATACATCAAGAGGTAAAAACAAAATAAAAGATGATGATCATTTGTTAGACTCAGTGTTAGGAATGACTTCTTTTTTATGAACAACCCCATTAGCCGATAACAAATATAGGAATTTGGATTTATCAAAAGCTTTAGTGTAAAGATCGGCTTTTTGGTGATCGGTGTGAATTTTAACAACATCAATTAAGTTCTTTTCAAAACAATCACGTATGAAGTGATATTTAATATCTATGTGTTTTGTTTTTGAGTGTTGAACTGGATTTTTAGTGACGTCTATGGGAGCAGTGTTATCAACAAAAATAGGAGTGTTAGAAAAATTTAACCCATAGTCCCTTAGCTGTTGCTGAATCCAGATGACTTGAGAACAACAGCTTGCAGCAGCAATGTATTCAGCTTCACAAGTACAAGTGGACACTGATGTCTGCTTCTTGCACTGCCAAGTAATTAAGTGTTTGCCAAAGAACTGACACCCCACAGATGTTGATTTGTAGTCTCTTTTGCATCCACCATAATCCGAATCACTATAAGCAGTAAGTTCAAAGATATCTTCATTAGGATACCACAATCCTAGATCTCAAGTACCCTTAAGATAACAAAAAATCTTCTTCACAACAATAAGATAAGAGACTCTTGGTTTAGATTGATAACGTGCACACAAAAAAGTAGAAAACATGATGTCTTGCCGAGAAGTTGTGAGATACATGAGAGATCCGATCATCCCTCAATACAGAGTAGCATCAATTAACTCCCCTTTTCATTTGGAGTAATCCCGTGATTAAGAGCTAGTGGGATACTAGCAGGTTTTGTATCTAACATACTAAACCGGCTTAGTATGTCACCAACATATTTGGTTTGAAGAATAAAGATTCCTGCCTCAGTTTGATCCACATGCAGTCCAAGAAATCTCTCCCATGGAGCTTATCTCAAACTTGTCTTTCATAACCTTTTCAAATTTCTTGCACAAAACATCATTTGTGGATCCGAAAATGATGTCATCCATATATACTTGTACCAAGAGCAAATCTCCATCATTTTCATGAATGAATAAAGTGCAGTCAATGACACCTCTTCTAAACCCGTTGTTCTGAAGATGAGTAGAAAGTGTCTCATACCATGCTAGCGGAGCTTGGTGCAATCCATATAAAGCCTTGTCCAACTTATAGACCTAGTCACGATGTAATGGATCTTCAAACCCAGGAGGTTGATTGACATACATAGTCTCATTAATCACACCATGAAGGAAAGCACTCTTGACATCCATTTGATAAACTTTGAATCTTTTGTAGGATGCATAAGCCAAGAAAATTAGAATTGCTTCAAGATGAGCAACTGGTGCAAACACTTCATTGTAGTCAATTCCTTCAATTTGTCTAAAACCTTGCACAACCAGACGTGCCTTGTTTAGAATTACAATCCCTTGATCATCACGCTGTCAGCGAAGAACCCATCTAGTGCCAATCACTTTTGCACACGTAGGTTTGTCAACAAGCTACCAAACTCCAAGTTTCTTGAACTGAAGCAGTTCTTCCTGCATCGCATCAACCCATGATTCTTCCTTCAAAGCGTCTGTTACTGTTTTGGGTTCAACTTGGGAAATAAAACATGAATGTGCACACAAGTTTACATCTCCAAAATCAAGAATATCAGCAAGTCCTCCTGAAATTAATTGTTTGCGAGTCCTGGCTCCATCAGTCAAATCTCAGTGATGTTCTTTTGAGGATGCATGTTGTTTATTCTGCCATCAGGATGAGCAGGAACAACAACTTGTGGATCAAGATTATTTGGATTAAGATCTTCAAGGGCATGAACTACATTATCAATATCTGGATTGACAACATCTTGTTCAGATTCCTAATCGTCTGAGTCATAATTGTCATTATTTGTTTGCAAGTTATTTGGCACAGATGATGGTTGCAATTGTTCATCAGGTGCATTATGTGCATCATACATCATTTGAACTGCAATATCATCATCAGAAAACTCGGGAGGAATATTGAAGGAGTCAAAAAGACCAGTATAATTGAACATCCAATCAGGACTCTTTAATGGAGGAGGCACATATTATCTTTGAACATCAACATGGTACCACTCTTCCACAGTTTTAGATGATCTATTGTTCACACTCTTATTTGGAGTGTTGTACCCTAGAAAATATCCTTCCTCCACCTTCTCATTGAACTTACCCTGCTCATATCTCTTAAGCATTGTGCATGGAGCACCAAATGGTTCAAGATACTTAAGATTTGGCTTTCTATTATGGATTAATGCAAAGAAAGTCTTCCCGTGTCTCTTTACAATTAGTACCCGATTCAATGTATGACAAGCATTGGCAATGGCTTCATTCCAGAAATGAATGGGTAAGGAAGAGTCTACAAGCATCGTTCTAGCAGCCCCGATCAAGGTTATGTTCTTTCGTTCAGCAACACCATTCATTTGAGGGACGTATGTGTCACACCCCGACCGACGGCGGAATACATCGAGGCACGAGTTTGACTGTTCATTAGCTCATGGTGCTATTTTAGCGTTTGAATATTTAAAGCATCAATATTACAAAACAAACAGTACATTCATTTAATCAAATAGTCATTACATTAATTGAATACACGACAGTTACATTTGAAATGATAAAACATTGATTACAATTTAACTAGGTCACTAATTCTTATCCTATTTCTTCATCATGCTTCCTTATCCTGTTACACATATAAAATAGAGTTTGTCAACTATTTGCATAGTTGGTGAGTTCACACACTAAGTTAAAATAATAATTATAAAAAAGATGCAAACTATAGCCTAACTAGATATGTATCATAAGCATAGCATGAATACAAGTTTGGATAAATTGAATGAATGAATAACAATAGCTTGTGTCCAAACAAGTATCCTTACAACATGTTAATTCAAGTATGGCCATACTATAAATTAACAATTCTAATTCAACAAGTTTGCTAGGTGTACTTTTCACGTTTTTCACACAAAGGCAAAAGCCTTTGCGAAGATAGTATCTAACCATCTTAGGCTACTAAGTACTAGATTGCTTGACTAGCATGTGATAATCAGGTACGAGGAATTACGGCAGCAATGAAACGAGCACATTTGATCGTGTTTAAAATCCGTGTTGAAATGGTCGCCGAAATTGATATGGGATGATAGTATGCGGAAAATGATGAACGTAGGCGAAAACCGTGCGCGAAACGGAGTTACGGATTGTCCGGAATCGCGAAACGAAGTTTCCGTCGAAAAATAGAAGAAATTGCCCTTAGGCGGTACGCCTCACGTCGAGGAACAACTCCAGGCGATACGCGCGGGTCCAAAAGCTTCTGGAAGGCCGGGGTTGACGCGCGCGGTACGCCTGGTTTGGGTGCATATCGCCAGGCGATACGCCTGGGGTCTGGATCGACGGCAACTTGCATAAAATATCAATTTTCTTGTTCTTATCCCATTTACTTCCTTCTTCTCGACGACACAGCCACCACCTTCGAAGATTTCAGTCATCCAACCTTCCAATCATCAGTTTTCAAGCTTTTGATCACGTGGGACGCATAAAGGAGTGTTAAAACAAGTTCAGATCATCTTTCTATCCGCAAAACTCCTCCAGATTAGGTAATGGTTCATTTTAAACCTTCTAGTTTGATTATGAATGATTAAATCTTAGTTTTGAACGTAATGATATAGTTAGGGTTGTTGATTATTGCTTAGATGATGGCTAGGATTGATTTTGAATGATAAACTTGAACTGTTAACGGATAAATCCTATGTTTTGAGCCGTTGTAATGCCCGGTTTGCATGGAATCATAACAATGGTTATAATGGTTTAAACCATTTGGTTGTGACTATGTATGTGAGTAGTTTGATTAATCCTTAACATGCAACGTGAAAGTTGGGTGTTTTAAACTAATCACAATCATTAACATACTCATTAGAACGATTATCTAATGTTTCTGATAACAGTCAGATTAGTATGTTAAACATGGTTATTAAACCTATTCTAATACTACATGGTGATATTCCATGATATTTGGGTAGTCAATAACAAGGATTAATCATTTCTAAGCCATTAAACTGTCTAGAGACTATCTTAGCAATTACAATCAACAACGTTAGCTATTTGGTTAGTCTGAGATTATACTGATTAATCGAGGGAGTCATCAACTTAGTATTAGGAATCTGAGTCAGTATAGGTTCCTACATTAACATGCATTGTATGATATTACATTAAAATATGTAATTAAATACTAAGCATCAATTTGATGACTTTCAAAGCAATGTCCTTGACATTGTACGTTCAGAGAGATTTAATCAGCGAGTTGGAACATTAATAACTCTTCAAACATAAACTAAATGCAGAATCATCATATTATCATCAGTTTGTGTGATATTCTGCTACTACTGAATTATCAGGTGAGTTTCGTACAACCCTTTTTATTTTTAATCTTTTATAAACATCGGGGTAACACTGCAAACTGTTGACTGAATATATGATATGATTCAATGATATCTGTGTGATTTCATTAGACTTTTGTGGGATTTCATGGGATTTTGCCTGTAGACTGAACTCTATCATGGAACTGAAAGTCCTCATTCTTGAACTGTATCTAGTGAACCCATGTGTGGCCGAGCAGAAGACATTGATAGTACTATTGGTTGACACCCCATTCGCTGGGAGGATTGCATCTCCCCTTGTGTGAATGTTTGTTATCTGTTTCCTGAACTTCTTAATGGTGTGATAGACATTAAGATAATGAGGCACTAAGATATGTACCGACGGGTAATATCTTGAGACAGACTAGACGTCCGAAAGGAACTAGATACGGGTCCCATGGTTATCCGGAACTGAACTTTTGAGAATGTACTTATCATATCATATTGTTTTAATTTAAACTGTCGATCTCACCAGCTTTGTGCTGACGTTTCAAACTCAAACCTTTTTGCAGGTAAACAGTAATAGCGGTGAGGATGCACTTTTGGGATAATTGCACTTGTATAATTAATACTGTAATTAAATAAATATATCTGTAATGTATTTGTGATTGCGACATCCTTGTAATGTATGTACGTTAAGTTAATCTGTGTGCTTATGATATCGGTTCAAGTAAGTCACACCTCACCCCAGAGACATCACCACTATGCTTCCGCAACCAGTTCGGTGAGGTCAGACCAGACACGAGGTGACGAGGGGTGGGGGTGTGACAGGGTGGTATCAGAGCCACAGGTTATAGAGAATTAGGTTGACTTAGAGACCTAGACTATAACCATAGGCTCGAATAGTGACACAGAGAGCACCGACACACTAGTAACGAACAAAACTTGTTTTGAATTGAGCCAGGATAATCAGGTGGTACGGATCTCAGTTATGAGTGGCCAGCATAACTGAAATTCGCAACACGTGTGCATTTTAGTTTGATTCAACTCAAGCAGAACTTTAATAATAATAGGAACGAATTGTTGATTTAAGATAGGGAGAAGCATCTTATCATGTACATGTTGAATATTGTTATTTAATATTTACTTCATGATACTGATTAAAGATTTTGATTGTACAGCAATGGATGATCAGGGTGAGAGGTATATTTATCAGAGATTCCCCTATGTGGTGTTGGATGATACTCCGAGTGACAGTTCGGGAGCAGACTCAGATCCTGACGAGGCTTTGTCGGTAGCCTCACAGGCGACACCTGCAGCACCACGTACACCGTCAGCTCCTAGACCAGTTACGCCGCCACCACCAGCACCAGCCAGCACCAGCACCTATGCCATCTCCACCGAGAGCCCCAGCATGGGATGGACTTAGGAGGATGCGGGGACAGGCCCGCAAGACCACTGGATTACCCCCAGACATCAGATGGCTCAGCGGGATGAGCCTTCGACCGTTCATGAGGTGGGAGAATCCTCTCGCCAAGCAGAGCTGAGGGGCCAGGTGCAGCAAGTCGCTCAGGACTTGCAGGGTTTGAGGCTAGAGGTACATCAGCACCATACGCTTCTTGAGGATACTCGTAACATTGTGTTGGAGATTCTCACTTCACATCTGACCCTGATGGAGCAGGTGAATCTCATGGGTATTGACAATCAGGCTTGGAGGATTACCGTTGAGGAGCGTTTTAGTAGGACTTTGAGGCAGAGGATAGTTGTTGCGTTTTGGCAGCAGGTGGAGGTGATGGGGGCAGGTTTAGTGCGAGTTCGAGAGTTTTTGGTTTGGTTGGAGACGGTTAGTTTCGAGACCAGGATGATAGTCCTGGCTGTGACTATGGCTGCTGTGGCCATTATATTTTCTTGTTTATCGTATTTCATACGATGAGTCTGTTCAGATGGTTATTTTGGGATCGTCATTGTAAATCTCATTAGTAGTATGCGGATAGGTTGGGAATGTGTGATAGTGTGATTAGTAGTTGTGAGAACGGGACATTTTGATATGGACAGATCCCGAGTTTGTGAGAGGTAGTGTATGAGGTTGTGGTTTAGAGTATCCTGACTTTTGGTTGTATTAAAACTATGAATGTATGAAACTATGGTATTGTAATAATATGGGTGCTTTTGTATGTCTGTTTGTATAATGAACTTTGTGTGTGAACTATAAGTAATTCTTTCTGTGTGAGATCATAACTGTGTATTAATGTATCTATATGAGAACATGTCGAACTAAAATATATATTTCGCTGAAATACAGTACGGGAGCAATACTGTATGCGAATATAACGAACTGAAAAATATATTTTGCTAAAATACAGTACGGGAGCAATACTGTATGCAAATATATCTGTAACTAACGTGCAGTACGCGAGCCATACTGTACGAGAACATGTCTGAACCGAGAACATGCCTACTTGTGAATGTGTCTGTAACTAAAGTACAGTACGAGAGCCATACTGTACGAGAACATGTCTGAACTGAGAACGTGTCTACTTGTGAATGTGTCTGTAACTAAAGTACAGTACGAGAGCCATACTGTACAAGGACATGTCTAATGTTTGTATGAGAACTTAGTGCATGAATTGTGAAATATCAGAGAACTTGTGTGAGAACATAATCTAGTCCTGTATGAACATATATCTAAAGAAAAAAAACATGTGTTGCAATGCAATGAGCTGGGTAAGACTCTAACATGTTTTTGGAATAACAGGACTAAGTATAACTACAAACAGTTGTGTGGGCTGTGTGTAATGCGAACATGTCTGGATAGAATCCATGTAGTTATACTATGTTCTCTATAATCATATTTTAATACAAATTTTCAGTGTAACTGAATATGATTGAAATTATGGGATCGAACGGGTTATATATTTAATGTTCTTGACTGACCTGAGTTTATCTGCTTGTGAGCAGAATAATGGCTCCCAAAAGAGGTCGACCGACTAAGAGATCTATCAGGAACATTACTAACCCAGAGCCTGATCAAGTTCCACCAGTAAACACAGAAGCGAATCCAGATCCACAGATAAATCGGGACACAGGTACTGATCCACCAGTGAACCCGGGAGCAAACCCTATTCCACTTGCTGGTGCCAGTGGATCCGAATCGAATGAGGCAATGATAGCACGGATCGTGCGCGAACAGTTAACCGCTTGTGGTGTTTTGGTACAACACCAGCCTCATGTTACTACAGGTTCGGGTGGGGGTCCCAATACTAATGAACATACTGTTACTGGTGGCAACGCAGAAACGCATCATACCACTGGTACGGCTACAATTGCTCCTGATCCACCACGACAGGGATGTACATATAAGTATTTTGCTTCCTGTAACCCTCCTACTTTTACTGGCAAAGAAGGAGCGGCTGGTCTATTACGGTGGATCGAGGGGATGGAAACCAAACTCAAAATTAGTCAGTGCTTGGAGGAGCATAAGGTGTCTTATGCTGCCTGTTCTTTGAAAGACTCAGCTTTGACCTGGTGGAATACCCAGGCCAAGACTTTGGGTGCAGCTACAGTGGATTTGATGGGCTGGAATGATTTTAAAACTCTGATTAGATCAGAGTATTGTCCCATCACTGAGATTCAAAAACTCCAGGAAGAATTCTGGAACCATTCTATGATCGGTGCTGATTGTCTGGCTTACACCGATCGTTTTCATGAATTTACTTGTTTACTTCCCGATATGTTTCCAACGGAAGCAGCTTTAATGAGAAGTACATTAAGGGTCTGATTCCTCAGATACGAGGAATGGTGACTGCTGCTGAACCTACAACTCTGAAACACACGATTCTTTTGACCACTAAGCTTACCAATGAGGCGGTAAGGAGTGGTACTTTGTCTTTGAAGCCTCAGACGGTCCATAGTGGTAGTGATGTCGGTACCTCGAATGTGTTAAAAGGTACCAAACGAAAGTGGTTCAGTAAGAACAAAACAAGGGCCCCGGCTGAAATCAGTCAGAATAAACCAACGGTGAAGAACTATGGTGCGAATGTTCCTGAGAGGAAAGCTTATACTGGGCAGGCGCCCAAATGCAACAAGTGTCCACTCCATCACACGGGACCATGTCCTGTTTGTCTGAACTGTAACCGAGTTGGACATTATGCTAAATATTGCAACTTTCCTGCTCAACCACGAAATCAATCACCACGACAAACCACTCAAACCAACCGGTCATGCTACAAATGTGGAAGTCCTGATCATTTCATGCGGAACTGTCCAAACAATAACACCAATCCGGGAACTGAAGCTAGGGGGAGAGCTTTTCAGATTGGTGCTACCGAGGCGAGACATGATGCTAACATTGTGACTGGTACGTTCCTACTCAATAATCTATATGCATCAGTTCTCTTTGATACGGGGGCAGATAAGAGTTTTATCTCTCCTGAATTTGCATCTTTACTTGCATTGCCTGCGGTAGATCTAGAAACTCCTTACGTTATTGAACTTGCTAACGGCAAGTTGATCAAAACTAACAGTGTTATTCAAGGATGTTCCTTGAATTTGAATGACCATCTTTTTAATATTGATTTACTTCCTATTGAGCTTGGGAGCTTTGATGTCGTTGTGGGCATGGATTGGCTTTCTGATAACCAAGCGGAAGTTGTCTGTCAAAACAAGGTGATCCGTATTCCATTACCTAACGGTAATACACTGATAGTTCAAGGAGAACGAGCTGGTAGAAAACTTGGTATCATATCTTGTATGCGAGCTCAGAAATTTTTAAGAAAAGGCTGTTATGCTTTCCTGGCACATGTGACTGAGCATAATTCTTCACCCAAACAAATCACAGATATTCCAGTAGTCAAGGATTTTCCTGAAGTTTTTCCTGAGGACTTATCAGGATTACCCCCAGTGAGACAAGTTGAATTTCGGATTGACTTGATTCCAGGTGCAGCACCTGTTGCTAAAGCCCCGTATCGGCTTGCACCATCCGAAATGCAAGAACTTTCAGGTCAATTGCAAGAACTGTTGGACAAAGGTTTTATCAGACCTAGTTTCTCACCCTGGGGAGCACCAGTCCTTTTTGTGAAAAAGAAGGATGGATCGTTCAGGATGTGTATTGACTATCGGGAGCTCAATAAATTAACAATCAAAAATCGTTATCCACTACCACGTATAGATGATCTGTTTGATCAACTTCAAGGCGCTACTTACTTTTCAAAAATTGATTTGAGATCCGGATATCATCAGTTACGAGTATATGAAGATGATGTTCCTAAAACTGCATTTCGAACTCGATATGGGCATTATGAATTTCTAGTAATGCCGTTTGGATTAACGAATGCACCTGCAGTTTTCATGGATCTAATGAATCGGGTATGTAGGCCTTACTTGGATAAGTTTGTGATTGTATTTATTGATGATATTCTTATCTATTCTCGAAGTCAACAAGAACATGCTCAACACTTGAAACTGATCTTAGAACTTTTGGCACGTGAAAAATTATACGCCAAGTTCTCCAAGTGTGAGTTTTGGTTACGAGAAGTGCAATTCCTTGGGCATGTGGTGAATCAAGATGGCATTCAGGTGGATCCCAGTAAGATTAAAGCTGTAGAGCAATGGGAAACACCACGAACCCCAACCGAAATCCGTCAATTCTTGGGACTGGCAGGTTATTATCGCAGATTTATCAAGAACTTTTCAAGGATAGCCCTGCCACTAACCACATTGACACAGAAAAATCAACAGTTTATATGGGGTTCTCAACAGGAGGAAGCGTTCCAACTGTTGAAACACAAACTTTGCAACGCACCTATCTTGGCATTACCGGAAGGTATTGATAATCTCACAGTGTACTGTGATGCTTCACGTCAAGGTCTGGGGTGTGTTTTAATGCAGAACGATAAGGTGATTGCTTACGCTTCTCGGCAGTTGAAAGTACACGAGAAGAACTATACCACTCATGATCTAGAACTTGGTGCAGTGGTGTTTGCACTCAAGATTTGGAGACACTATTTGTATGGAACTAAGTGTATTATATACACTGATCACAAAAGTCTTCAACACATTCTAGATCAGAAGATGTTAAACATGCGACAAAGGCGATGGGTAGAACTATTGAACGATTATGATTGTGAAATTCGTTATCACCCAGGCAAGGCGAATGTTGTAGCCGATGCCTTAAGTCGCAAGGAAAGAGTCAAGCCTTTACGAGTGAAAGCGTTAGGTATGACTATTCAAACTAGTCTAATTCCTCAAATTAAAGAAGCTCAGCAACAAGCATTACAAGCAACGAATTATTCTGCTGAGGGACTGAGAGGATTAGATAAGAAACTCGATACCAAAGACGATGGATTGTTGTATTTCAAAGACCGAATGTGGGTTCCTCTATTCGGTAAATCTCGAACAATTATCTTGGATGAGGCGCACAAGTCCAGGTATTCTATTCATCCAGGTGCCGATAAAATGTATAAAGATCTTAAAGATTTTTATTGGTGGCCTGGAATGAAGAAACACATCGCAGAATACGTGGGTAGATGCTTAACGTGTCTAAAAGTTAAGGCTGAACATCAACGACCTTCTGGGTTATTACAACAACCGGAGATTCCCATGTGGAAATGGGATCAGATCTCTATGGATTTTATCACTAAACTACCCAGAACATCGCATAATCATGACTCTATATGGGTTATCGTTGATCGCCTTACTAAATCCGCGCATTTTATACCCATCCGAGAGGACTACTCCATGGATCGACTTGCTAAACTATATGTTAAGGAGATTGTATCTCGACATGGGGTACCAATCTCTATAATTTCGGATAGAGATAGTCGATTTACTTCACGATTTTGGCAAACTCTTCAAAATGCGCTGGGCACGCAGATCAATATGAGCACAGCTTATCATCCGCAAACAGACGGACAAACGGAGCGAACTAATCAAACTCTGGAAGACATGTTGAGAAGCTGTGTGATTGATTTTGGAGGTAGCTGGGATATTCATCTTCCACTTGTTGAATTCTCATACAATAACAGCTACCATACCAGTATTCGATGCGCTCCATTCGAAGCACTTTATGGACGGAAGTGTAGATCACCTATCTGTTGGTCAGAGGTAGGTGAAAGCCAAATCATGGGCCCAGAACTTATTCAGGAAACAACCGATAAGATCGCATTGATTCAAGAACGAATTAAAGCTGCTCGTGATCGACAAAAGAGTTATGCTGATAATCGTCGCAGACCCTTGGAATTTCAAATTGGTGATCTAGTGATGTTGAAAGTTTCACCATGGAAAGGCATATTCAGATTTGGGAAGAGAGGTAAACTTTCACCAAGATTTGTAGGACCGTTTAAAATTCTTGAACGAATTGGATCAGTAGCCTACAGACTTGAATTACCTCCGGAACTCGGTAACATTCATGATGTTTTTCATGTCTCAAATTTGAAGAAGTGTCTAGCTGATGAAACACTGATTGTACCTCTGAAAGAAATCCAAGTTGATGAGAAACTTCAATTTAGGGAAGAACCAGTTGAAGTAATGGAACGAGAGGTGAAGGTATTGAAACGCAGTCGCATACCTATTGTCAAGATTCGGTGGAATTCACAGCGTGGACCCGAATATACGTGGGAACGTGAAGATCAGATGAAACAGAAATACCCACACTTATTCTCATGATCAATTGTTATCCAGTAAGTCTTTCCTAAATTTCGGGACGAAATTTTTCTAACAGGAGGAGACTGTGATAATCAGGTACGAGGAATTACGGCAGCAATGAAACGAGCACATTTGATCGTGTTTAAAATCCGTGTTGAAATGGTCGCCGAAATTGATATGGGATGATAGTATGCGGAAAATGATGAACGTAGGCGAAAACCGTGCGCGAAACGGAGTTACGGATTGTCCGGAATCGCGAAACGAAGTTTCCGTCGAAAAATAGAAGAAATTGCCCTTAGGCGGTACGCCTCACGTCGAGGAACAACTCCAGGCGATACGCGCGGGTCCAAAAGCTTCTGGAAGGCGGGGTTGACGCGCGCGGTACGCCTGGTTTGGGTGCATATCGCCAGGCGATACGCCTGGGGTCTGGATCGACGGCAACTTGCATAAAATATCAATTTTCTTGTTCTTATCCCATTTACTTCCTTCTTCTCGACGACACAGCCACCACCTTCGAAGATTTCAGTCATCCAACCTTCCAATCATCAGTTTTCAAGCTTTTGATCACGTGGGACGCATAAAGGAGTGTTAAAACAAGTTCAGATCATCTTTCTATCCGCAAAACTCCTCCAGATTAGGTAATGGTTCATTTTAAACCTTCTAGTTTGATTATGAATGATTAAATCTTAGTTTTGAACGTAATGATATAGTTAGGGTTGTTGATTATTGCTTAGATGATGGCTAGGATTGATTTTGAATGATAAACTTGAACTGTTAACGGATAAATCCTTGTTTTGAGCCGTTGTAATGCCCGGTTTGCATGGAATCATAACAATGGTTATAATGGTTTAAACCATTTGGTTGTGACTATGTATGTGAGTAGTTTGATTAATCCTTAACATGCAACGTGAAAGTTGGGTGTTTTAAACTAATCACAATCATTAACATACTCATTAGAACGATTATCTAATGTTTCTGATAACAGTCAGATTAGTATGTTAAACATGGTTATTAAACCTATTCTAATACTACATGGTGATATTCCATGATATTTGGGTAGTCAATAACAAGGATTAATCATTTCTAAGCCATTAAACTGTCTAGAGACTATCTTAGCAATTACAATCAACAACGTTAGCTATTTGGTTAGTCTGAGATTATACTGATTAATCGAGGGAGTCATCAACTTAGTATTAGGAATCTGAGTCAGTATAGGTTCCTACATTAACATGCATTGTATGATATTACATTAAAATATGTAATTAAATACTAAGCATCAATTTGATGACTTTCAAAGCAATGTCCTTGACATTGTACGTTCAGAGAGATTTAATCAGCGAGTTGGAACATTAATAACTCTTCAAACATAAACTAAATGCAGAATCATCATATTATCATCAGTTTGTGTGATATTCTGCTACTACTGAATTATCAGGTGAGTTTCGTACAACCCCTTTTTATTTTTAATCTTTTATAAACATCGGGGTAACACTGCAAACTGTTGACTGAATATATGATATGATTCAATGATATCTGTGTGATTTCATTAGACTTTTGTGGGATTTCATGGGATTTTGCCTGTAGACTGAACTCTATCATGGAACTGAAAGTCCTCATTCTTGAACTGTATCTAGTGAACCCATGTGTGGCCGAGCAGAAAACATTGATAGTACTATTGGTTGACACCCCATTCGCTGGGAGGATTGCATCTCCCCTTGTGTGAATGTTTGTTATCTGTTTCCTGAACTTCTTAATGGTGTGATAGACATTAAGATAATGAGGCACTAAGATATGTACCGACGGGTAATATCTTGAGACAGACTAGACGTCCGAAAGGAACTAGATACGGGTCCCATGGTTATCCGGAACTGAACTTTTGAGAATGTACTTATCATATCATATTGTTTTAATTAAACTGTCGATCTCACCAGCTTTGTGCTGACGTTTCAAACTCAAACCTTTTTGCAGGTAAACAGTAATAGCGGTGAGGATGCACTTTTGGGATAATTGCACTTGTATAATTAATACTGTAATTAAATAAATATATCTGTAATGTATTTGTGATTGCGACATCCTTGTAATGTATGTACGTTAAGTTAATCTGTGTGCTTATGATATCGGTTCAAGTAAGTCACACCTCACCCCAGAGACATCACCACTATGCTTCCGCAACCAGTTCGGTGAGGTCAGACCAGACACGAGGTGACGAGGGGTGGGGGTGTGACAGGGCAACACACATAGAATCAACACATTGTATAAGCTTAGCATCTAACACATAAAACTAACTAGGTCTAAGGCTTGCATCATAGATTGAAGGAATAATAGAATGAATATTGTTTTGAATATGACATGTGTAACATCCCAAAAACAAAATGTAAAGGGAGTGTGAAGAAAACTCACATGATGGTTTGCTTACCTAGTCCACAGTGTATTTGAGTTATGTTTAGGGAAGCATAGATAAGCACCCTAAGGTTTGGAGTAGCAGAGAGTCTTCGTATCCTGGTATGCATTCGAATTAGAGGTGTCGCCTAGAGAACCCTTCGCGATGAGTCATGTATTTGATTCCAAGTTCTAAAGCTTCTTTGATGGGGCTTTTTGCACGAATAGAAAGAGGATGAACGCAAAGATACATGCGTGTTTAATTTGATTTTTATCAGCATTTGACTCTATTTATGGTTGCTCTTCCAATTAAGCATGTTGTTTATGGCTTAACATGTCTAACAATGGTTAGATTTGAAATTAATTGCACGATTATGTCCGTAATTTGTTTGAAAACACGTAGAGATGATTGATTTGATTTTTGGAAAGCTTAAATCTTGTTTTAGAGATTTCACCGTGACTTGGGGAAGTCTCAGACGTGGGTCACGTTTGAAAAGAAGAATGAATTACGAAATTACCAAAAGGCCCTTCCATTTTCTTGTGTTTGTCGATTTGGTTTTAACCTTCCATAACAGCAAATAGTTTCTTTGTTTCTTTGTCTATTTGGTCTTTTCATTTCATGATTTGTTTTATTTTAATAGCATTAAATTTATATATTTACATTATGTATTATTATTTTAAAGAACTAACGTGTTATTATTATTATTTTATATAAAACATCTTATGAACTATTTTGAAACTTAAATTTATTTATTACTATTATTATTTTTTTAATAATTGTCAACATATCTATATTTACATATGTGTGTATATATATACATATATGTATATGTATATATACATAATGAATTTTATACAAATCTTATTAAGATTCAATTTAATAATTTAATATATTATATCTCTAAGTATATATATATTTGTATGTGTAGGTTTATGATTGTAAGTGTTCAAAGAATCCTTGGAATTTTGTGTTCCATCTAAATGATTTAAATTTGTAATGAAAACCCTAGGGATTACAATCTCCCTTACTTTAAGAAATTTCGTCCTGAAATTTATTTAATTGTGAATGTTGCCACGTGTGTTGACTGTTTTCTTATTTTTCCTATCATTTATTTATTTTGTTTATCGATTTAACGTATTAATCTTAGTGAGTTTATTAATGTTATAGAGTAATGTATAAATTTTCTAGGCTACTATTTAGATGATTTAGGATGTTTAAAATCAACTTATGTTTTTTGATTTTATGTGTAATGAACTTTATACTGGATGTGTATGGGTAACATACTCATGTATTAAATTTGTATGAAACTAGTTTTCTATTTACGCGGGTTTTGAATTTAACATAGTTGACACAACTAACGGTGAGATTAACTGCAAAAGTATTTGAATATCTTAGTATAAAAATACTCATCAATTATTGTTATATGAGTAATAATTTATTTGTTGATTATTCTTGACTGAATACTAGTTCAATAGAATTGTAGATTAAACTGACTAATCCTATACTTGGTCAAGCTTTCAGTGCTACTATCAATGTATTATTGATGCTTATATATAGGGTATACTGCAGCCAACCCACCACATCACTAATACTTTGATAGCATTCCAATTACCTACCAAGGCTAACCTAACTCTAACTACATTTGAATAGGCGCTTGATTACTTGACAAACTTTAGAAATCGTATGGGTTTAGTGATACTAACAATTGAAATCTTACAATAGAATCTCATAGTTGTATGGATTGCTAAATGATCGCTTTTGAATATACGAATGATATAGAATACTCTAGTATGCAATATTATATGGTTGTGATAAATACTTATCATTAACCTTAACTATGATGTCACTGAATCATGGAGTAATTGTTTAAATATATGAATATAAAATAATTCGCTAAAGAATCATTAACATGATTCGTGTGATTAATGATAATTTTTATTTAACCTGGTGTAAGAATACACACCAAGTATTAGTAATTGAGTAATTGACTAGAATATTTTACTCGAAAATGTAGATTGAATTGACTACTCCAACCCTTGATCAAGCTTTTGGTGCTACTATCAATTTACCACTAGTGCTTATATACAGGGTATACCGCAGCACCCACCACACTACTAATACTTTGATAGCATACCGAACGACTACCAAGGCTAACATAAACTTTAGACAGGTTTGAATAGGTACGGGCGGCTTTGACTAGCCTTTAAGTATTGTATGAGTAGAGAGGTTCTAAACATTGCAAAATTTGCAATGGAATCTCACTGTTGTAACGTATGAATTGCTTTAGGATCAACGATCAAATTTGGATACTGAATGATATCGTATACACTATTTGATATTATATACCTTTGATAGTTGTGATAACTGATTATCACTAATCTTAGCTAGAATATCGTTGAAACTTTGAAATCGTTGTCTAAAGGTACAAATATATAATGATCTGTCTAAAAATTAATAGTATAATTCATGTGGACTTGTTTTTAAAATTTCATATGGAATCACCCATACTTCAATTTATAAGTCCAAATCATGTTTAACTATTGAAATCTAAACAAGATATAATAAGAAATCAGTGTGTCTTGGTTTAAAATAATATAATCATAAATCATTGTGACTTGTTTGAAACATAGGAAAAATTTTCAGAATTGCATAACTAATGACATGTTAGAATTATTTAACACCGATCTTAGGCATAATATCCTAGTGGGTTTATAGAATTGTAACATAGACATCATGGAATACAATAAGATATGTGATATAATAACTTTATATATGTAGTGACATGTCACTAATCATAAGAACCATACCATCAGATTTTCTATCACGAGTTTGGATAATTAAAATATGTAATATTATAACCTTTTATATTTATTGACGAATCACCATCAATAATTCTTGAGTATAATATTACTTGTTTTCTTGAATCAAAATATACATCATGAATAAAAGAAAGATAACACCATAACCTTTTAGATTTAGTGATGTATCACCATCACTGATCTTAGGTTTAATGTTAGTTAAATCATAACATAGTTAACACAGAACAAGGAGAGATGATATCATTTTATGTGAGACATAAAAATGAATCACCATCATTAATCTCAAGTATGATATCATGGAGTTCTAAAAACAATAGCATATACATTATCAATCCAAGAAAGTAACACCATAAAATTTAGATGTAGTGATGAATCACCATTACACATCTTAGATATAATATTACTAATTCCCGAATCATAACATAGGTAACATAAATCAAAGAGAATTGACATCATATCTTGTGAGACACATTGATGAATAACCATCACTAACCTCAAGTACGATATCATGTAGGTTAAGAATTAAAACATAGGCATTATCAACCCAAGAAAAATGACACCATAACCTTTTGATATTGCAATGTATCACCATCACAACTCTTAGATATAATGTTACTAACTTCTTGAATCATAACATAGGCAACATAGAACAAAGATAGATGATATCATATCCTGTGAGAATAGTAATGAATCACCATAACTATCCTCAAGTATGAATCATGGAGGTATTGAATCATAACATATACATTATAAATCCAAAGAAAGGTAACCCCATTGCCTTTAGATGTAGTAGTAATGTATCACCATTACAATCTTAGGTATGATATTAATAACTTTCTTGAATCATAACAAATATATTATTCAACAAAAGAAAAATAGAATCTTGTGTATGATATAAAGGAGTTGTTGAATCATAACATATACATTACTAATACAAGAAAGATAACATCATAACTCTTAGATGTAGTGATGTATCACCATCACAATCTTAGGTATGACATTATTAACTTTCTTGAATCATAACACATATATTATTATTCATCAAAGGAAATGACATCATAGCTTGTGAGATGTAGTGTGGATCACCATCTCTAATCTCTAGTATGATGTCATAAGATTTGGAATTGTAGAAGCAATGTATTGAAGTCATTTTGAATCAGATTATAAATTTTAGTGAGTAGCATCCAAGTTGGACATTTTTGACTTATTAGAATTAACGTTGTTTGCAAGATGTGTCATGCTTTAGCCTATAGGTAAATTACTCTCATTAAGAATCCCCAGGAAAGCTAGACTGGTCCCTCATCAGGGATTAATAGGTGCATGCTAGGTCAATTACTTGGTGTTCTTGATTTGTGGATGGATTACTAGACGTAGTGATTCATAGGAATGATGATTAGGTCACAACCGAATTAAATGTTTCAACAAATTTAATAGCCGTGAGGTGAGGGTTTGTTAGTATGTCTTGAGTGTTCAACAACTAGTTAAAGTCTTTGTGAAAAGAATAAGATTAGGTTAATTGAACATAGTCTTGTATGCTAAATCCAAGATGAATCTCCTTGTTATCCCATGCATGTTTATGTATTGAGACTTTCGTTTGCGTGAGGTAGAATGTCTTTAGTATGTATCATTGAAGGGTTGGTTAACTTGTGAGAGTAATTAACCTAAACCGGTATTTAAAAGACTTATAGACACTTTAGTTGAAAACTTTGAGAAAGGTAAAGAATCTCTAATTTGATAATAAGTTAAAATTCAAAGATCCCGGTTCCAAAATAAGTTCCATAATCAATCTAAACACATTAGACATGTATCGAGTAAACCCTAGGTAGTCATTTCATCATTCGTGACTTTTCGTTGCATTTTCCTTATTGAGTCTTAATCCAGTCTTTCTAGATTATCAAATTTAGTTTAATCAATTATTAACAAGACCCCCTTTAAACAATTATTTTAAATCAAGTAAATTTGTATAGATAAGTCTTTGAGTCTACTTTGCATTTTCTATAGAAGTCTGTGGGTTCGATATCCGGACTTACTTTTCTGTACTGCTTTTGATAGGTTCACTTGCCTGTTAGTAGTTTAGTTTAGAGAGTCTAGAGTATTACTTAGTGTGTAGGTTAGTTTTGATTTTTATTAGTTTTAATTAAACTACTTTGCATACATCATCCACCATTTTCTAATAACCTAGATCCCTATAACCATGGCTCTGATACCAATCTGTCACACCCCGACCGACGGCGGAATACGTCGAGGCGCGAGTTTGACTGTTCATTAGGTCATGGTGCTATTTTAGCGTTTGAATATTTAAAGCATCAATATTACAAAACAAACAATACATTCATTTAATCAAATAGTCATTACATGAATTGAATACACAACATTTACATTTGAAATGATAAAACATTGATTACAATATAACTAGGTCACTAATTCTTATCCGATGTCTTCATCATGCTTCCTTATCCTGTTACACATGTAAAATAGAGTTTGTTAACTATTTGCATAGTTGGTGAGTTCACACACAAAGTTAAAATGATAAGTATAAAAAGGATGCAAACTATAGCCTAACTAGATATGTATCATAAGCATAGCATGAATACAAGTTTGAATAAATTGAATGAATGAATAACAATAGCTTGGGTCCAAACAAGTATCCTTACAACATGTTAATTCAAGTATGGCCATACTATAAATTAACAGTTATAATTCAACAATTTTGCTAGGTGTACTTTTCACCTTTTTCACACAAAGGCAAAAGCCTTTGCGAAGATAGTATCTAACCATCTTAGGCTACTATGTACTAGATTGCTTGACTGGCAACACACATAGAATCACACATAGAATCAAGACATTGTATAAGCCTAGCATCTAACACATAAAGCTAACAAGGTCTAAAGCTTGCATCATAGATTGAAGGAATAATAGAATGAATATTGTTTTGAATATGACATGTGTAACATCCCAAAAACAAAATGTAAAAGGGAGTGTGAAGAAAACTCACATGATGGTTTGTTTAGCTAGTCCACAGTGTATTTGAGTTATGTTTAGGGAAGCATAGATAAGCACCATAAGGTTTGGAGTAGCAGAGAGTCTTCGTATCCTGGTATGCATTCGAATTAGAGGTGTAGCCTAGAAAACCCTTCGTGATGAGTCCGTGTTGAATTCCAAGTTCTAAAGCTTCTTTGATGGGGCTTTTTGCACAAATAGAACTAGAGGATGAACGCAAAGATACATGCGTGTTTAATTTGATTTTTATCAGCATTTGACTCCATTTCTGGTTGCTTTTCCAATTAAGCATGTTGTTTATGGCTTAACATGTCTAACAACGGTTAGATTGAAATTAATTGCACGATTATGTCCATAATTAGTTTAAAAACGTGTAGAGATGATTGATTTGATTTTTGGAAAGCTTAAATCTTGTTTTAGAGATTTCACCGTGACTTGGGGAAGTCTCAGACGTGGGTCACGTTTGAGAAGAAGAAAGAATTACGAAATTACCAAAAGGCCCTACCATTTTCTTGTGTTTGTCGATTTGGTTTAAACCTTCCATAACATCAAATAGTTTTCTTTGTTTCTTTGTTTTTTTCTTTGTCTATTTGGTCTTTTCATTTCATGATTTGTTTTATTTTAATAGCATTAAATTTATATATTACATTATGTATTATTATTTTAAAGGAACTAAAGTGTTATTATTATTATTTTATAAAACATCTTATTGACTATTTTGAAACTTAAATTTATATATTACTATTTTATTTTTTTTAATAATTGTCAACATATCTATATTTACATATGTGTGTGTGTATATACATATATGTATCTATATATATACATAATGAATTTTATACAAATCTTATTAAGATTCAATTTAATTATTAAAACTTAATAATTTTTATTGTAATATATTATATCTCTAAGTATGTATGTATATACATATATATATTTCTATGTGTAGGTTTATGATTGTAAGTTTTAAAAGCATCCTTGGAATTTTGTGTTCCATCTAAATGATTTAAATTTGTAATGAAAACCCTAGGGATTACAGTATGGAGCACTAAACTGATGCATAATTCCACGTTGATTGCAAAAAGTCTCCATGTTGTGATTCTTAAAGTCAGTCCCATTATCTGTTCAAAACATGCGAACCTTGAGCTTATAAAGAGATTCAAGTTTAGTCACCAGAACTTGAATACATTCAAATGTTTCAGATTTCTCCTTCATGAAAAACACCCAAGAGTATCTGGAGAACTCATCAGTGATACCTAGACAGTACTGATCTGCAATGCTCTTGCGGCTAACAGGACCAAACAAATCCATGTGCAAAACCTCAAGGGGAACAATAATTGAGTGAAACTTTTTAAGTTGTGAGACCGCTTGGTTGGCTTTCCCTTCTTTCATGAGATGCAGACAACATAGAAATTTTAAATTCCTTAAACTCACCCCCTCATCCAGATTGTTATGAACAAGAGGATTCATCTTTCGTAAAACATATAGATCCTGCTTTCTTGGAGCTGTGTCATTGTTGAGAACATATAGATCCTGCTTTCTTGGAGCTGACATCAGGATCAAGTCTTTAGGAATGACAATATCCTTCTTCTTGAGAATGTGACATTTAAAATCATCAAACAAAAATCTGTATTTCTTGTCACAGATTTGTGACGCTGATCGAGAGAAGATTATTCTCAAGCTGCTTCACATACTTCACTTTCTCAAATGAAATTTGACCGTTTGAAAGAACTCCCTCACAAGTAATAAAACCACCTTTGTCACCGGCAAAAGCTACATATCCTCCTCTAATTGGATAACATTTGAAAGAAGAGATATGTCCCCTGTCATGTGCCTTGATGCTCCATTATCAACAATCCAAGTGTTGTTAAGAGCAGCATCTGCACAAACACAAATCATTAGTTGAAATTGGGAACCCAAGCTTTTACAGTCTTGGTTGACCCAAAGATTCGAGGATCTACATTTCAATCCATTGTTCATCCAAAGTCGCATTATCTGGAAGGTCAGAAGATGTTGCATTGATAGGTATTAAAGTCACAGATGACTTTGCCTTCTAGATATTGTTTTTGTTTTTAGAATTTTCAGATACACTGAAGATGGTTTTGATTGTTACAAAAACAATTTTAGGTGTGTTCCAATCAGCAATTATCCCTTTTCCCTTATCTTGAGGCTTGGTGGGATTTGGGTGTTTGGGTTTGACTTGAGGTGAATGTTTGACTGATTTGACCTCATTTGCAAAAGATAACTTTGTTTTTAGATGTGGTGCATGATTCAATCTAGTCAAGTGAGGGCAATATCTTGCAATATGCCCCAATGCACCACATTCAAAACATGCTCTCTGTCCATAATAGAAGAAAACAGGTTGAGTTTAGCAAAAGTAGGTTTTGAAATCGGATGTTTAAAATGTTTGTTTTGATAGTTTAGAAGAAATGTTTTTCTTCAAATCACTTGATTTTGATTTTTTTTATCAGCTCCCAACCCAAACCTTGGTGCCATTAACGACAAGATTATCAACCTTTTTGGACATCTTTCCTCACAATTTTGTGAAGCCTTCACAAAATATAGGCTTAGAAAATCTTGAAGTAAAGGAAGTTGACTTTGAATTTGAGAGGATTGAATTAGTTTATTGACACAATCAGTCTCATTGTCAATAGTAGCAGCACTTGATGATGAAAAGCAAATCATCATCATAATCAGAGACCCAATCCTCAACAATGCCCTCCACAAATGATGGTGAAAAGGATAAGTCACACAACTTGATGTAATTTCAATTGGATCAATTACCAACGGTGTTGTGACTTGAAAATCTTTGATTGTCATTATCATTTGGTGAATTAACAAAAGAATTTAGAACTAGTGGAAGACACTTGTGGTAATTCGCTTCTTTCCTTCCCCTTCAGATCAGTCCCATCACTGATCCTGTGCTCAATGATATAAGAGGAACTCTCATAACTGATAAGTTTCCGACTCAAAGTCTCATAGTCGCATCAAACTATTGCTAACTTCTTCTTTGTTTCATTGATGATGTTAGATAGGAGTTGATGGCATCCTGCTTATTATGCACAATGATCTCAATCTCATGCATTTGTTTGTTCAAGGATTCAATTTTAGTTGTAACTCTTTCTCATTTGATTTTAAACACAATTTGCTTCAATACATTGGTTGAGATCACTAATAAGAGCTGCATTATGCTCTTGATATGCCAAGACCTTACTTTCAAGGTCCACACAATTGAAAACATCTAGAATTAGGATATGGAAAT